>JAQIXX010002097.1:0-27121 GCA_034700605.1 Willowsia nigromaculata
ATTGTTCAAATGACTACATGCCCTTCGTTTATGAAGAAAAACTTGGTCATTATAGTGGTTTCAAACGGTTGGCCGTTGATAAACATATTCGAACTCATAGAATAGAACTTTATTAATGAGCATTAGTATTACATTGTTTTATTCAAGCCTAGATTGCAAAAACCCATTGTAAAAATCTGGTTTCAATTTTTTTTTCTATATTTATGGTGTTAACAGAAGGACGGAGAGACAGACATTTCTCCAGCTCAACCATAGACTTTAGAAAGTATCATTCTGGATCTTAATGCCAAAAAGCAATATATAAATAGCAGAATTACGTTCTACAGATACGTTTACTAAGAAGGAAAAAAGTAAATGTACAATTGCTGGGTCGCAAGCTTCAAAGAAGCTGAATGAAAGTTGACTTTCGGAATTTTATACACCAAATTGTATGTAGTCTCAAGGACGCATTATGGTAAAGGAAAGTCAGTTAGACTACTATTTAGAGTGCTAGTCAGTGAATTACATTTCTTCGAAGTGAATATTTACAAATATAATACGAAGTAATGATTGGTGAATGATTGGAAAAAATTGTATGATGAAATAGTAGGTTACTCTTTCTCTTCTAGCTAGTGTCCTGTGTAGACCTGTCTCGGTCTACTTGTCCTTGCTGCTTTCCACAAGAGCAGGCTTAACATTCACAAATGCATCCTAGCCTCTCAGATCCAATCTTGGCTAGCCTAGCTGAAATTCTCGCCAATTCAGAAGGCAAAATGGGCATCAACTAGAGCCAGGTAGGTCTCCAGATGAAAAATCGTATCTGCTACATCATGCAGTAATTTTTATTGACTTTTTTATTTTTATTTTATTTTTATTTATGATTTATTTTTGGTTACCGGAGCAGTAGTCCCAAAAAAACAGGATTTTTTGCTCATCAGGAATTTTTTGGTATTTTATCTGAGATTTCTTGAAAAATGCAGGGTTTCTGGTCTTCGGCGGGGATTTTTGTCTAAGTTTTATTGTTCAGAAAATTACTGCATGACATAGTTGGTATGATTTTTCATCTAGATTTCAGCAACCTACCTTGGCTCTAGCCGGTTGCAAGTGCGCCTGTATGTCGTTTGAATTGACGAGAATTTCAGCTAGGCTAGCTACGTTGGACCTGTGAGGCTAGGTTGCAATTATGAATGACAAACCTGGTCTTGAAGAAAGGAAACAGACGACAACAAAGTAGAACAAGGCTAGACAGAACAGGACACTAGCTAGAAGGGAAAGTGAAAGAGTACAATCTTTTCAGTCAATCTTTCTTTCGGAAAATATGGTGTATTCTGTCGACTGCACTATTTTTGTGAATCAATGATTGAATTGTGATTAAAAGTAATCGGGATTTCAAATCAATAAATTGTTACTATTACATAATTTAAAGTAAGTTGTCTGTGTTCAGGGCCCATCCTAGACTTTATGGCGCCTGGCTAATTAAAGATATGAGCGCCCCCAAAAAAAGTAGTACGTTTTTCATCATTAGAAGATTTATTTTGTTGCAACAATTAAATATTTAGGAGCAATCCCAGGAGTCCCGGGACACATAAATAATGTCCAAAAAATGTACTTTTTGCATTCTCATTAGAAAAAAAGCATATTCCAAAATATAAGAAATGACTGTTGTTGAAAATCAAAAATCAATATATTTCAAATGGGCAGGGTCAACATATTTTTTTAAACCTTTACCGTGCGGGAGCTATCGTGTTCACATTTTTCAACCTATTAACTCCAACAAAAGCTGATAAGACATGTTGAATTAAATTTTCTAGATGGGTTTTGAAGGATTTTTTGGTTGGCGGCCTTTTACAGGAGATATTAATTTTCTGATAATATCAGTTTTTGGACTGCAGAAGACATTAGCAGAAGACTGCAGATTAGGAAATGTACCCAAAACAATCAAATATTCACATTTGCTTTCGTAAGTGGGAATTTAAAAATTGTTCAAACCCCCTCTAATTTAATTTCCATCTTTTTAGCTATTACTGGCGTTTATTGGTTGATCAAGCTGGGTGGCTCGCATTTGAAACACATCGAGTTTTGATTTTCAGGAAAATGGATTTTAACATTTTAAAACATGATCTTTCTGTTGAGCATGCAAAAAGTACATATGTGAACACCACTTTTTGATAATGATTCATGTTACAAAAGTAAAAAGGCGATTTCAGATGTCGACTTTTCTACTTTTTTTGCAAAATATAACAGTAAACCGTTCAGTTAAGATGAGATCTCACTTCTTGATATTTTGCACTGGGGCCCAAAAAGTTCTTAATCTGAGGAACCGGGTTGACGAGAGAGCGGAATTTCGTGGGAGGAAGCACATATATATAATTTGCGAGCGAAGCGAGCAAAAAAAACTTTATTCCTTTTTAAATGGGAGCGGGATTTTTTGGGATGTGAGAGGGATTTTGGAGGAAAGGTAGTTCTTCAGGGAAGCTGGGAGAACATTCTCGGCCCCTGATTTTGGCATCTTTGATTTGGTTTTTCTGCTGATGAGGGCGCCCCTAAGGGTGTGCGCCCTGGCTTTTAATAGCCACTTGACAGCATTGACGGATGGGCCCTGTCTGTGTTCACAGCTGTGTCTCAGGTGTTGTTGCCTGGGTAGTTGTTTTAATTTGTGATTATTAACCATCAATTATTGCTGAATTTTACGACATTCGGGATTAAATTGAGTTTGGATAGTGGTTTGGAGAGTCCCTCCTTCAACTCCCTAAATTCAAGCTGCGCGGTGCCAATCATCGTCAAGCTACTCGCATTCAGACGCTCCGACAATCCAGAACATGCCGTTTACGTTTAATAATTAAATAAGCAACTTAAAAGATAAACAAAGAAAAAAACATCAGAAACTTGCATTTTGAAACATACTGAAAAATTTCAATATTATTTAGCCTTATAATTGTTCTATCTATTGCAAAAAACCGCTTAAAAATTCATCAAGAAACTAAAAAGTTATGGCATGTACAATATTCTATGCATATCAGAAGAGCAAATAAGAAGATCTCTAGTTACTGTAATTTCAAGAATTAAAACATAATTCTTTTTCACAATAATAGCTTAACTATCATACTTTATGGCAACAGTTTGTAAAAACCATTCAATTAATTTTTTATAATTATAAAACAGCATTGTTTAGGGATATGCATGCATTTTACAGCTCCACCCCGAAACCATGATTTTTGCAAGTGTCTGATTTTTTTCTCTTAGGCATTTTCAAGCGTCTAAAAATGGGTCTTAGGAGGCGATATATAAAATATCAAATCAATATATATAGACGATGGTTAGCGAAATTCCATGGGAAAGGGTTTGCTGGAATGACTGACTGACACTGAATGAGTGTTTTAAACGGATATCATGGATGCCATTTTACTGGATACTGAATTTTTTATGGTGTAAAGATTTAAGATGTTAAAGTTAAAACGACACGAGGACTACAATTATACTGCCAAACATTCGTTAGTTCGGAAATTTGAAGTGAGCTTTGATTGTTTCTTCGTATTGAGCTAATATGCGCATATAAGTAGAGAAAAATAATTGCAAGGATAATGATGCTATGTTACGCGTTTGGAAACAATAGTAATAGGATGGTAGCAATGGAACTAGGGAGAAACAAAACGGGCAAATTGTAATGTGTCAACTAAAAGAGAACAAAAACCCTAATTGCATACAAACAGAGGAATCATACATTGAATTTTTACACATAAGGTATTGCCATAAGAAAAAAATCATGAGATAGCTAGCTCATGATACCTTCATGAGCTAGATTTACTTTATTTTTAAGAAATTGTTGCAAAATTATAAGCATTCGTTTCCACCTTGTAAATTCTGATTTGTGTTCTTGTGCGCCCTGAAGAAGAATGTAGTCACATTGGAAAGCTCGGCTATTTCACAATAAATACTTCCACGTTAGAAATCCCGTTGTAATTTCAATTCTATAATTATTCAGAAATTTAGAGTTTGAAAATGAAAGGGCTAAGACAGGTTTATTTATTTTGATTTGATAATTCCCACTAAAAGCTACAAAATGTTTATTAGAAAATAGTGTTATTAATTACATAGCAGCAACAAGACAATGCAAAAAATATTTTTGCCACAAAATATCAGAAGAGAGCATCCAGACTTTAGTTTCCATCACAGTCATACGTCGCCACTTGCATTTGTACCCTTGACACGGCGTAGCAGAAATTACATAGTCATCAGAATGGTAATAATAATCGCTACCTAAAATAAAAATAAAATGTAGCAGTTAATCAACTAAAAGCAGGTTGAGTTAATTTTTATTGTCACACATGACGTCAAAATTTAGAAATCTATTAAATTTTGAGTAAGGATTTGTACAAATTTATGAGATTTACCACAGACGATTTCCAAAAATATTGAAAATATAATCGCATCTATTACGAGATGGACTCCAAATGACCTCATGATTATCTGCTAAAATTTCTAATATTTTTTGCAAGTTCATACTACATTTACGATAAGCTGGAGTGATGAAAGTCGACTGATGAAGCGAATCCAAAGTTCTGAGTTCTTTTATAAGCGGGTAGTAACTTGTTTGTAGATAAATTAAATAAGTATCGTTTCATTTATTGTGATGAATATGTGCATGTGATAATGGAGAATTTCTTATAAAATGTTAAAACAATCTTAACACGTGACCTAAAACTAATGCATCTTTATGCTTAAGTTTTGTATTAGTTCATCCATCCATGCAAAAACTAATGCGTCATCTTGCATCATCATTGCACGTGTCATAAATTTCCAGAGTTAAAAACTGACTGTAAGTTATTTCCCTAGGTTCATCTGGTACATTCGCATTGCATTTTTACGCAACTTCAGTAACAAAAGTTTGCTGCTCACGTGAGAGCGCATTTGCCTTGAACTATGTACCAACGGACAAAACTCCAATATTTTACCTAAACAGGCAAATTGAAAGATGTCATTCACTATACCCATAAAATTGGTTTCTAGAAGCAATTGCATAATAAATTAATAAACATGTTGGCAAGTACAAAGTACCACAACTCCAATCCCTCATTTATATACTGCATTTATATATCTGATATACAAAGTATGTCATTACATGCACCCACGTATCACGAGATTTTTATGCATTTTCTGAAAAAATTCTTTACTTCACAAGCTTCATCATTATTGCAATGATTTTTTCTGGATTGATATATTAATGGACATGAACACAATTTAATTGTTTTAGGTTGGAGTGATAAATTGTTTGAACAAGATGTGGGAGTAGAAATTTTCCAGAGGTTGGTTTTGGAATTACTGGAGATGAAGGTAGAAATCTTGGTGTAAGTGGAGTGTAAAATTTTGTAGGAGGTCGGATAGAAGTTCTCGGGTGAAAAATGTTGAAGTTTTAGGCATATGGGGTAGAATTGCTTACAAACGTGAGGATGTTGGGGTTGAGTAGTAGAAAGTTTGGAAATTTTGAATGAGGTGTAGAAAATTTGAGGATGTAAGGAGTTTTTCTCCCTTCCTTTCTCTGTTTTCTATTTGTTCTCCTAATGATGGTTTCAGTTTAAAACCGAAAGCTTGAGATAATAAAATTGTGTTTCAAAAAACGGCATTCACGATTTCCACTCTCATTTCCAATAAGAATGGTTGTTTTAGCAAATTCAGACGGGATTGAATTCGAGCCTGATACTAATTTAGCACAAATCAAGTCATTAAAATGCGTACAAAATGCTTATGAAAAATGAAAGTAAAATGTTTGTGATTGCGTAAAACCTAAATGAAGCTTTAGTAAGTAATCTACTTTTTTTCATTTCCATCTACAAGAATCACCACACGTGGTGACGTGATAAAATTATCTCCTATAGCAAGTGTTTGTTATTATTTTCAATCAAGACTTATGAACTTCCCTAAATTTTGTTGACTCGTTTACATATCAATTAAAAACTATCACGAATATATTGTTGCTCCAATTAGTCACCGGGTTTATCTGCTTTCACAATAAAACTGTATCGAATTTGTCAACATCTGATACAACATTTCAGATCCATTAAATCCCAAACGCCTGGATATAAACACCTAAATTTTTACCATAAGGTACACTTTGTATTCATAAAAAATTGAGTGGCTGGATGGTGCAGTTAGAAAAGAGAGGTCGTTGAGGTTGAGCAGTTTTGAGAGATTATATGACGGATTTACTTTACAACTTTTCATGTATTTCATTCGGTTTTTATGTCTTGCGGAATCATATAACATGTATATCTAAATATTTTCATATTACACTATCATTATAATTTTTTGCAGGTTTTGCTACTAGTGCATTACATAATAAACAGACTTAAGATAAGTGGCACGCGTTATGAATTGAATGTTTGGATTCTGTTCCAGCAAAAACATACTTGAAACGGTCAAGGAAATAGCCGCAATCTGCATCTTATATGTTATCTTGCAATGCAAGGTCAAAACGTCACAACACGTCAAGCATTAGCGTTCTGGACTGTGAACCAAGTTATCATGTTTTATTGAGTTTTTGTTCACTTTATTCACCTTTATACTTTCGTGTAGAGGTCAATGTTTGATGCTTGCTACTGTAATTTCAAGGTATTTCCATTGTCAGAAAGATTTTGATTATTATTTCAAGCATATTTACAATTTATTAAACTTTATTGTCTACAAAGATTTATTATAATTTTGAAAATTTGTAATGGTAAACAGGCAAATTTTGATGCACTTATTCTTATTTAGATATAATTTATTACTTATCTATTACCAGTTTGGTTTAATCGGAGCATCCTATTTTCTAACCTGATAGCGTTTGAAGTGTTTTTGAAAATGCACATGCAAGACAATGTTTTTCTCTTATCTCTTTCTATCTATTGCTTCAAACATGCTTTTATATATCCTACAAAAAAAGGTAACCGGTATCCGGTAACAAGTTAGAATATATTGTAATATTGTGTGTGTAACGTACAGATGGAATAAAGAAGGCATAGTCACATAATGCTTAAATGAAATGCTGCATAGTTAAAGAAAACTCTTATCTGCGATTTTAATCTCCTCCTTAATTAAAGTGTGCAGACAATGGAAACCGTATCATTCAGAAACCTCGAAATGTATTGTTTATTTTGCCTCCTTTAGCTTTCATTTTGAAATCATATGACATAACTAAGGATTCATAAAAGCTATTGAATATTTTGAACTTTTGCAGTAAAAATAGGATAAGCTAAAGACTTTTATTATGTGGTTGTATATTTGAAAAACTAACTCAGCTGGACTCTTTAATTCTTTCCAAAGTTTTCATTTCTTTCAAGGTACGAATTCTCCATGATGATGGGGTTAAAGTTTAAAAACAAAAATTCTATAGGAGATGCATTACTTGTTACTTGTCTTATTGCATGTCATACCCACATAATGTGGCTTATCATATCTAGGTAGGAAACTTTGACCAAATCATGGTCATTATTTGACCCATATTTAGCTCTGGGTCACCAGGCTTGAGGCTATCATAGTAGTTGGGATTATTCATGAGATACCTGAGTTCATCTAATGGTTAGTGTACCACTCCTGCAATTAAAAGCTAAAGCCAAGCAATGTACATGTATTACTTGGCAAAAAATCAGTTTAGACATTTGAGGTTTACATTACCCCAATCATCCGGAATACCACCAAATTGTTTAGAATTACAATAGGACCTCGATTAGAAAGATGATAAGCATAATCTACTTGCTTGGTATATCTGGAATGGGAACACATCGAGCCAAGTGAACATTCTGTGACAAATCTGTCACCAAACAACTTCACAAATTAAAAAAAAATCTAATCTTTTTAAATGCACAATTCTTCCGTACAGCAAAAAGCTCACCATTGACCTTCGCAAAATCATGACATGTCTCCCTGCCCAACACATTATTCCCCATATAGAAATCCATATGACTGCCTTGATTTAACGATGCATAAATAGTTTAAGAATAATAATGCTATCTAATCAGCGTTTTGATGGTAATGGAATCAAATAGACGCCAAACATGCAAATATTTATTGAGCTTTCTAAAACAGAATAGAAACCCTTTCATCCAGGCAGATTATACACAGTCTCACACAGAATTTTGATACCTAATATTGCTATGAAAACGAAATCATAAATTTGTTGATACAAGCCATATTTATGAAACAACTAACAACTGGTTTTGTAGTTACTAGATAGGTTACATGGAGGTTTTCAAGCAAGGATTCAAATAATAAATAATGAAATGAATTTTAGTTCTCAATTATGGCAAATATAACTTTAAAATACTACTATTATTAAGAAATTGAGAGTATATATGGATAGGTTCTCTAAGAAAAAATTTTGAACGAAGGTTTTGAAATTTCTTTGAAACAAACTGATTACAAAGTGGTTATCATAAAATAGTCTTACTCAATACATAGGAATGTCTTAACAAGGTCACAGCACGTTTTTCTCAAAATATTGAAAGGGAGCATCAAGACTTTTGTATTCATGACAATCTCCACCTCCCACCTGGCAGCAAGCCTGTGTTTTGCAACTCGCTGATTTGTAAGTTGTCCTGCGTCACCAGTAGAAACCAGACATCCATCCGAATGGTAATCACTATCACATCCTAAAACATGAAACGTGGTTGTTAATTAGTTAAATGTAGCGTAAGTGCAGCTTAAGTATCCCAGACGACGTAAAAATTCTACCAATCAAAAATGATTCCATAATATGTAAATTTTTAAAAAGATTTGTAGAAAACTGAGATTTTACCAGAGACGATGTCCATAAAGGATGAAAATACAGTCATATCTACTACGAAAGAGATTCCAAATGACTTCATGATTCTCTCCCAAGATTTTTAATAATTTTCGCAAGTTCATAGCGGGGTGGGAATAAGCTGAACAGTTAAGAACCAACTAATGAACAAATCAAAAGTCTGAGTTCTTTTAATAGTTGGCACTCATCTTCTGAAATATATTAAGTATAGTTTCATTATTGTGATATATGAGTGCGTATGAGTGAACATTATATGAAACGCTAATATAATCCTAATCTATGACTTGAAAATTTATACTACATAAGCTTTGCATTGGCTCATCTGCCATTTAAAACATAATGCGTCAGTTAGCATCCTCCTTGCACGTGCCGGAGATGCCAGCTTGAAAAAATAACAAATTTTCAGAGGCACAAGAAGGATTAAAGTTATTTTGCTGGATTTATCTGGTATATTTGCATTGCATTTTTACGGAACTTTAGTCACAAGACTTTACTGGTTACGATTTGCTAAACAAGCGAGCATTTTACAGAATCCTAAAATCTCGCCTATTGCGCCTAACATGCTATTAAATGATGCCATTAAATGTTTCTAGAAATCGTTTCTACAACCAACTATATTAGACATGCTGGTAATTACTAATTTACTACAACCCTAATCCCTGACATATGTATCTCATCACCAGTACATTTCCACACTGCATTCCAAAATATTTCGCTCCTCCACCACATGCTTCACATTTTACTAACATACATATTTTTATAGAAATTCAGATAAGAATTAAGTTTCAACCAGAATTTCAAACTTTCAAACTATTGAACTATGAATAAACTGACGCCGAATATATCATCCAAGAATTGTTTGGAAATGTAAGTTGTGTAATTTTGAGAAATTTGGGGTAGACAGTTATTAGAATGTGGGTAATGGAAATTTGCAGAAGACGAAATAGAAATTTTTGAGCATCTTTTAAATTTTGGGGATATGAAGTGGATATTTTCGTGAATGTTTTGGGTAGAAATTTTCCGGAGGTTGGCGTTTAAATATTCAGAGACGTGAGACCTTAACAATTTGGAATAAGGACAGAAATTTTCGGAAAATTGGCATGCAAAATTTTGCATGAAATTGGATAAAAGTCATTCGTAGTGAGAAATGTTGGAATTTTGGGCATATAGGAGTTCTTTAGGAATATGAAAGTTTGTAGGTGGAATGGTGGAACGTTTGGAGATTTTATGTATGTGGTGTGCAAATTGAAGGAAGTAAAGGTGTGAATTTCAGAAAGTCTATACGTACTGGCCAAAATTGAACTACCTGAAATTTCATCATGTATCAAAACTGTCAATAAAATGTGTAAATAATACTCATTACCGGTGAAAGTAAAAGATGTGTCAGTAAGTAAGTTTTAAATGAAAGGTTAGTAAGTTATCTACTCAAATCATATTTAATTCCATCTGCGACAATCACTTCACTTCTTAAAATTATCTCTTATACCAAATTTTTGTCAATACTCAAATCCAAAGACGTATACTCCTTATTAAAATGTTTTTACGCGTCTGCATGTAAATAAAAACTATTACGAACGATAATATATTTGCTGCAAAAGGTTACCAGGTACATCAGATATGATTTGTGTATAGTTTCAGGGTCGAACTAAATCCATTTCATCAACATTTTACGCAATTTTATAGACCAGCTTGATCCCAAATGCCTGGGTATAAACAGTTTACTTTCTATAGTGCAGCAGTATACTTGTATAAAGGTGAAAGGCTGAAGGGTGCAGTATGAAGAGAGGTCTTTGAGTTTGAGAAGTTTAAGAGATTACTTTACAGATTTATTAAAAATCTTTTCATGCGATTCACTCATTAAGTTTGTGTTTTGCAAAATCCTACAACAGAAATAGTCGGCATTTACAATATACCATAATTAAATTTGTTCCGTGTTATGCTACAAATAGTTGACATAACGAACAGAATACACACTAGTTTAATGGGGACGAAATAAGTGGCACTTGTTATATTTTAAATGTTTGTATGCAATCTGGTACAACATCAACATGCATGGAAAGGTCGGCGAAGTCGCAATCTGCATCTCATATTTTATCATTCAATGAAAGGTCAAAACGCCACAGCACCCGTCACGCATTGGCATTCTGAGTTATAGTCCAAGTCATATAAATAGCTTTTATTAAGTTGTTATTATGGACTTTTAAAAAGAGAATTGCAGAGTTCAATTTCTTATTACACTATATTTTTAAAATTTATTCTCCATTTGTTCGAAAAATACCTTTCTAACTAACACTATCTTGAGCTAATTTGCAATTTATAAAATTTATTACTTCTACGTAGAAGTATTTCAATTTTAAAAATTTTGAAAGTGAGCAAGCTTGATTCACTCTTTGAGCAAGTATATATTATCAAGTTAATGATTATAACATTAGACAGAATTTTACACCGTGCATGGACAACTTAAATTAACTGATAACTAACTTAGTCTGACTGCTTAATTTCTTCTTAAACGTATACCGCTCAACGTATGAATCCTCCATCATGGTGGGTTTTTAATTTAAATCAAAAAAATTTCATAGAAGTCAAATCACCTATTCCTTGTCTCATTGGATGCCATATCACCCACGATCATTTCCAACCAAAAATGTCGCTTATGGTAGGTAGCAAAACTTGACCAAAGCATGGCCATCATTTCATGCAATTTCAGCTCTGGATGTCCAGGCTTGAAAGAAGCATAGTGGTTGGAATTAATCATGATGTACATGAGCTCATCTAAGTGTAGCACACTTGCAATTAAAAGGCAAGCAATGTACATATATTACTTGGCGAAAAATGAATTGAAACATTTGAGTTTTACATTACCCCTATTATCCTGAAATCCACCAAATTAAGGAACATTACCATAGCGCCCTTGTTAGAAACATGGTAAACATAAACTGAACTGGTTGTATATTACATCTGTAATGGGAACCCATTGAGGCTATTTAAATGAGCTTTAAAGAACATAATATGACAAATCTGTCACCAAGTAATTCCCCAAATCAAGAAATAAATTAAATTAGTTTTAAATTGACAATTATTCCCCATATAGAAATCCCATGTATTTCTTGATATTTCCCAGTTCATTTCTAAAGAATTTTTGGGTAGCGACTGAACCACCGGTCCAAGTGAACTCCAATCTTCATTCATTTTCCCTTTATGAGGGGATGAATGGATCAGCAAAGTCAATAATCAGTCCCCATTCATTATTATTTAGACCCGAGATCCAGCTAACATATACAGAGTCTCCGCCCTCATATTAATCTTCCAAATGTTTCGTCGTAAATGTTCGGGATCGTGTTCCACAGTTGGAGCAAACAAAAAACATGTCATTATCAGCCACTTATAAAACCTGAATTGGACTGTCACAATTACATTTACCAGAACCTTTCTTAGATGTTCCACCATCCCATTTGAGTTGGAGGGACTCAGCCAAATGCTTAGCCAAAGGGATTCACAGAAGTGCCTCCAGCAGATTCTCTACAAATTCTGACCGAGTTGGGATCACCTACAAATGCTTGGATGTTCAGCTGCGCCCACCTCAAAGTAAGCACTAGTTCCTTCATCCCTTGATTCCGGGCTGGCGGAATCCTCAGTTGACAGGTATCCTAAACGTCCGACGCAATATTTGATTGTTAGAAGGGTGACATTTCTCTCCAGTAAATTTTTAGGCCCATAGGAACTTTCGCTTCCATAGAAGAATGCTCCCACGTAGAAACCTATTGCCTTCTTACCAAAAACTTTTCATGTACAAAATATAATGTCTGAAGTTCATTTAACATGTAAACAATTTGTCCTAGCACAAAATTGCATGCCTGGTGACCAATAGAACATCGGCAAATAGATAGTAAATAGTCTCTGTAACTCCACAAAAACCTTGGGTCATATGCAGTTTAAGATGCTGCTTAACATGAAGTTTATAAAAGGTCATTAAACTGAAAACGTGAAAAGCCAGTACTCAATTTTTCAAATTTTACGGACCAATTTTAGTTTGAGATTCTGACCCCAAGTGGCTTCCTAAAGCTCTTATCTTGATGTCAATTTACATGCCAAGTGCTCCGTTCATAAGTATTTACACATAGCAATCACCAAACTTGGGTGATATTTTTCGTTTGGATAATTGGTCTATGTGCACATTCACATTTTCATGGAAATCGTAAACTGAGTTGACCAAATTTATTATAAGGTAGCCACATCATATCCAAATTGAATCAAACTTGATTTAAAAGAATCGCAATCGTCTACTGTGTATGAAACAATGGATTGAAAATGCATTGACTTGCCCAGTTTTTTTGGAATAAAACAAATCATCGGATTTTTTTCGCACATTTTGGAAAATGACGACACGCAAATGTAAAGTATTATTTTTTATCTGCAATTCTTGTCATGGGGAGCTGAATCAAAGTTTTTAAAGCTCTTTGAACATTGGGGGGCTGAACGCGCTAAAATTTTAGGGCCTACGAATCAAAACATGAATTCTAGAATCACCACCCAGACTTCTCATGAGCAAATTTTCACAGTTTTCATTGTCGTCATTCAGGAAATCTTTTATAAACTCGCCAAATCTTAACCAATTTAAACGATTATAGTACCAACAGATTTGCCATTGAATTCTGAACGAGGCCATATGACTCAGGTTTACAAAAAGATGCCTTATTTTGTGAAATAATGAAAATCTCGAATGGACCATTTCCGATTTTTGAAAATTTCCGAGTTTCAAAAGTAAACTAGTACCTATTATCCACAATTTTGGTCCTAAAAACGTAAACTAAAGTTTAAATAGGCCATGAAACCTTGTCAAATGGTCCGGCAAAGAGATTTGCCTTCTAAGAGTCCAATTTTTAATTCTAGATGCCCCTTTCCGACCTTTCAAGGGAAAATTTTTACGAATTTTCTTTTCGTCCTTCAGGAATTTCTTTCTAAACTTGCCAAATCTTAACCGATTTGAACCAAACCTTTACCAAACGATGCGCCATAAAATTCTAAAAAGGCTATGGAAACAAATATAACATTTGACTGCCCAATTTTTTAAAAAAATTAAAATCCGGAATAGGCCATTTCCAATTTTTGAAAATTTACCAGTTGCAAAAGTAAACTAGTACCTATTATCCACAATTTTTTTCCTAGAAAGTTAAAGTAAAGTTTTTTTATTTCAGTGGACCTTGTCAGTTTGTCCGGATAAAAGAATTGCCACCTACAAGTCCAAACTCGGATTCTGGAAGCCACTTCCCGAATTTCCATGGCCAATTTTTTCAAGTTTCACTTTAATCCTTTCAGAAAAATCTCTCTACACTAGCCAAATCATAACTAATTTTATCCAAACATGTACCATAAGAATTAGAGTTAAAATCTGAACAAGGCTTTATAAGTTTTATTAACATTAGATAGCACAAGTTTTTAAAATAATCAAAATACCGAAATGACCACTTCCAATTTTTGAAAAATTATGACCTGTGAAAGTAAACAGTACTTTAATATCCACAATTTTTGCCGCAGAAACACAAACTGAAGTTTTAATGGTTCATGAGACCTTGTCAAATGGTCCGGCAAAAAGATTTTTGTCGTACGGGGCTAAACTTGAAGATTAGATGCCCCGGTCTGACGTGACTTGGTTGATTTTTCGAATTTTTCGTTGCTGGCTTTCAACAATTCTTTTATGAAATGCTCAAATCTCAACGGATTTGAACTAATCTTGTACCAAATTATTTGCCACAAAATTCTAAACAAGGCTAGTTAAATTGCAATTACATTTCATCGCTCATATTTATAAAATAATCAAAAGTCTAAAATTTATACTGCATTATATAAAAAAAATTCTGACCTTCCAAACTGAACTATACCATTATTTCCACATTTTTTGGAGCAGATTCACAAACTAAAATTTTTATAGTTCAAAACACTTTGTACTATAAATGGCATTTCGTAGGATTTCATTTTCTCGGAAATTTGTTTCGTAAAAATACAGTTTCCTGAGTCTTGTTTACAATTAAACTATCTAGGATTAATTTTTCTTAGAAATCCCATACATTTTTTGTTTTTGACGTAATGTGGTTTTAGTGTATAAAACTCGTAAAAAACAACTGACTCATGCTATTTTTCAAAAATTACATTCAGTTAAAAACCCGCTAAAGAATTTCAGCCACACATAATGCATTTAATAACTTAGGCAAACTAATTGAGCAAATAACTCAAGCATGATGGGGAATCACCTATGTATATTGATGTGACAGTTTTTAAAGACGCAGTATTCGTTTAGTGAGGATGCTTATGAATGATCCCCCACATTTCTTATCTAAATATGTTCATACTTATCAGTCTAATTTCTGTTAAATTTCACGTTGTTAGTTGGGGCTGCCGATAAATCATGGTGAAATATTACAAACATGTGTTTCCTAGCAAATATAATTCTTAAAGTTTGTCTTTAAGTATTTAGAGTAAAATGAATGAGAGGCATTTATTGACGAATTAAGTAGAAAAATAATTGTTAATTTTGTTTAGTCAATGTTCACATGATTTTCATTCCATGTGTGTATTTATCATTTAAAAAATTGCAAAGCCAGGTTTAAGGAGAAGTCTGAGAGCGGATCACTAGGAAAGTTTGAAAAGTAAAAGAAACAATTGCAATGTAATATGCTGCAGTTTTATTTCTTTTACATTGATACTTCAATTATCATGAAATACATTGAAGGATTAATCTGAAGTCATCCAAAGCCTTTGTAATGCTAAGGGTTCAAGTCTCGTCTCTATGAAAAATTAAAATGGTATAAGCAGTGATAGCTACTTTTGTGCCATAAATCTAGATTTTTTGAGTATGAAAGCTTTGTGACAGAAATGCATACATTTTTCAAAAATAAACTGGTCACATCCAGTTTTGTGAATCCTCGCTCCCGTAAAAAGGTCTTTTGTTGCGTATAAAGTGAGCTATTCGTCTCATGTATAAAGTTCCAACATAGAAAAAGTTGAGATTTGTTTAGGCCACTGGTATGAAAGGCTCGTTGATAAACTTGAGCATTCACATCCCAAGTATTCTCATAAATTGTTGGGTAAGGTATAAGTTCTATATTTCTTAATACTTCTGTCACGGATTCCTCTCAAGCCATTCAAAGCTTTAGTGCCGTCAGTTCAAGTTTAAGGTTCACGAAAAATTGAAAAGATAGCCGCTATTAAGGTCTGGACCTTTTTTTTAAAGAAAATGACAGGTCGTCCTGTATGCATACTAATACAGCAGCGGGACACTTGGGTTCTGAGGTTAAAAATAAATGAGAAAAAGGACAATGAATACACAGATCCCACAAAATATAAAAGTTGATTGATTGCAAAATTTATTCAGTAAAATAACTGAAGGACAGTATACAGTAACATGTTTCGTAACATATTTTTTTCATGTACGTGTTCCATTAGGTAATAAAAAAGAAACTAACAAGTAAATAGATAATTATGAAGTTATAACAATTCTGATTATTTAAAATATATCACATCAGACTCTCGTCGTAGCATGACATGTTGCCTTATATTTAAGTCAAAGTTCTAAACCTTTTTTAAATCTCCAACCCCTTTGAGTACTGCACACTTGGGCCCAACTTTTAACGATGTGTGAATCTTAATCCGGCTGGCGCCAACGTACAGAAAAGGGTTTTTGTCGCTTGCCTGTAAATAAATTGCCTTTCGGATGGTATTCAGGTCAACAGACTCGGTTTCAAGTTGTTCCGAACACAAAGGAACGTTGTTATTGCACTGAACACACACACAAGAAAGAAGTACAATGATTGAATCAAATTCAGTTTTTTGGATATTCCAGTAAAAAGTGGGCTATCCTACACGTATTTATGCAGATACAAAATGTGAACAAAGTAGATAAATTAAAATATTTAAGGTCAATGCATGAAGTATAGTACAAGCCATACCTGTAATTCCTATTTTTCCAGATTATGGTGCTGACATAAAGTAACAGAACGTTGCAACGGCAGCTCTGACCAATATTTAGGCATCTCAAGCTATTTTTTTGGCTGGCTTTCAACTGTACAAATAGAAATTCAGTCAGTACGCGTTCGGTCTCAGTGAAGGAAGCTGCTTCGGTTAAAAATAAATAATCTTTGATTATCTCAGTTAAACTCAAACAAGTCAAAAAAATTTATTTCCATTTTTCCAACATGCTACGCAAAGGTTTCCAAAAGGCTCCAAAGAGCCTCCAAATATTTCTCAACTTGCAATCAATTCTGCTACTTCTCAACCTTGCAGGCGTGTGTTCATTGTGTTCGGATTTTTGGGCGACGTGTTCCGAGAGTGAGAGTCCAGACCCTTGCTGTCCCCCGTGGACATGTAAGTTTCAAACAATTCCTTGAATGTTTTGCAAAAGCATAAGAAACCAGGTGGTTTTGGATTTTCAACTGACCGTTACAAAATTTCCTGAGACATATCATTGAATCGTTTAGTTCTCATTTGTCATAATTAACAAAAGTTATTTTGTCGTGCGCAATTTCCGCACTACTTTTAGGTAATGATAATGGTTTTGGAGGCACCAGATGCTGTGCGGCGTTAAAAGCGGATTGCAGGCCGGAACAGGACGGTGACACTTGCTGCGCAGGTTTATCCTGTGAGTTATCCCATTGGTTAAAATATTTATATTAGGATCATCATATTAATTAGTAGTCTTGTATTTAAAATATTGCTAATGTGATGGGTAATTGGAAACTTGCAGGTAACTTTGACATCAACAAATGCTGCGCAAAAGCACATACCACGTGCGACCCAAGTGTGGCAGATTCTTGCTGTAATCCCCTAACATGTAAGTTTGTACAGAATATTTATTTCTCCCGGTTGGATAGAAATGATTTCAAAGGGATATAGCGGTAACTTAAGGCATTGCTTTTGTATATTTATGGATTGGGACACCAAGTTGTTGATAAGTGGTGTCAAATAAAAAATTAATATTAATTTTAGGTGATGGACAGTCTTTAAAATGCTGCACAGCTGAAAATCTGCCGTGCGACAAATTCGCAAGTCCGGACACTTGCTGCGATGGATTAGAATGTGAGTGTTTTCTTTGATCTGACCATTAACAAGATTATTTATGAAATGTATTTGTATATTGTTGATTGTTTAACTGAATTAAAGTTAAACATATATTCTGCGCACTTCCAAGAACAAGTCAAACATTTTTAGCTGACAGTTTTGTCAATTGATTTAGGTTTAGTTTAACCAAGTTTTCTTAATTCAGGCAAAGTAATTAGTGGAGCTGCCAAGTGCGTGCGGACGGTGACTTGCAAGAATTTTTATGAGACTTGCACCGCCACAGAAGATTCCTGTTGTGACCCGCTAACATGTAAGTTCAACTGTGATGTGTGAGAATTTTTTTCGGAAACATTCTGCCAATTAAAAATGTATTTTACCGCGTTACTTTTAGGCAATATTTTTACATCAAGTGGAGACACCAGATGTTGTGCGGCTTTAAAAGCGGAATGCAGTAAGAGCGAGGCCGGCGAAGATTGCTGCGAAGGTTTATCCTGTTAGTCGTCATACCATTAGAAAATATTCGAAATTCGGGCATCAAATTAAATAGTAGTTTTTGATTTTCCAAATACCTTACAAATATCAGAAATTGAAAACTTTCAGGTAATGACGACAATAAATGCTGCGCGAAAGAGGATACAGAATGTGATCCAAACGTCGCAGATGAATGCTGCTCTGGTCTTACATGTAAGATTTTCCGGTTTTATTTTTATGCTTTTGGCCGATGCAAAATCAGTACAGAAGTAGTTTCAAATTTTATATAATTCAAATAATACAGATATAAATATATCAGATGTCTAAGAAATTGCTTTCTGATTACGTTGCGTTTAATGAAAAATTTGCAAACAAATAATACGAAACTTATTTGATGTTTCCAGGCGATCCTACACTTAAAACATGCAAAGAGCCTTGCAAGCCATCAGGCTCAGTTTGTGATGTTGCCGAACAAAATAATTGCTGTCCAGGTTTTTCTTGTAAGTACACTGTTCTCAGATTAGGCAAAAACTTAGCGTAAATTTATCCATACCTTAAATTGTGTAAACATTAAAGTGATTTTGTTTGTCAAGGTGTGAATTCTCTTTGTCAAAAGGACTGCGTCAAGGGACAGGTTTGCAAAGTTGACTCCGACTGCTGCCCCGACCTTCCTTGTAAGTTGCACTTATTTACTTCAAGCCTAACCATTTTGAGTTTTAAACAAATATAAATTAATCACATTTGATTTGCAGGTACCACCACTAAAACTGCTTCCTTTTGTGGAAAGTGCGATGAACGAGGTCAGGAGTGCGATAATACCAGTGGCTTGGATACCTGCTGCGACAAATTCAAATGTATGTCTACTTATCTGCGTTTTGATGTGATCAGACTAATTTTACTCTCAACAGAGTTCTGATATTTATTCTTGGTTACTTTCTTCAGGTGGCAGCGATGGATCCAAATTGGTTTGTCAGTGCAGTGGAGCATCATGCAACTCCAACAGCGACTGCTGTGCTAAGTTTATTTGTAAGTTGGATGACATTGAATTTCTTAATCTTTTTTCAATTACCAGTGAAGTTATAAACTGAGTTTTTATTGGATTTCCACAGGCCTTCTAGATAAAGTAGGACTACCTGGTATTTGTGTTCTTGAAGACATTTTGGAACTGAAGAATGTCACCACATCTTAAATATTCACTCGTTTCTGGAAACCCGCATTTTTCTTAATTTTGGTACATAATTAATAGCTGGCTATTCTTTCCATTTGTTAGTGTAGATTGAATGAGGCAGTTGAAATATTCATGGTGCCTTATAAAACTTTTTACTTGATGATTACCTACTGTTTAGAATGTTCATTTTGCAATAAAATTTTGTTTTAAAAATTCTATGATTTACTATAACAAAAAAACATTAACATCAACGCAGTTCTCACAATTTGTATCTTTGGTTATTATCAGAGAAAGAGGAAATATGCACGAAATCTGAGAAAATATGCATACAAATATGCACAAAAAATCGACCAAATTGGACATGAATTTGGATAAATTTCCCCCAATTTTTACGCTATTTGCATGAAAAATTAGCAAAGTAGGACAAAAAAGGACAAATTTTTCCAATTTTCATGCAACATGCAGATTTTAAGGCAAATGCATTCTTAGATACGATCGTATATTACCATTTAATACACATAAATCGTATATATACATTAAT
This sequence comes from Willowsia nigromaculata, assembly GCA_034700605.1. Taxonomy (NCBI): domain Eukaryota; kingdom Metazoa; phylum Arthropoda; class Collembola; order Entomobryomorpha; family Entomobryidae; genus Willowsia; species Willowsia nigromaculata. The sequence continues at coordinate 19,987 of JAQIXX010002097.1, forward strand.
CTCTAAAGATGAAAAATACTCATAAAAATTCCTGGTAAAATGTGTCCTACTTTTGGTACAAAAATATGTAAAATTATGACAAAAATGTCCTAAAATGTAAGAAAAATGCTAAAATAGGAACAAATATACACAAAATTTCTAAAATATGCATGTCCTAGGACATAGGACAAATATGCTCAAAATAGGACAAAATTTGAAAAATATGCAAGCATCAAACGATTTCTTTCTACATGATTCGTTCACAAATCAAATGATTTTGCGACAGATGAAGTATTAAAGAGTATGACAATTCCTAAATTCTCATTCTCTGGTTATTATGATTTAAACATAAGAGTGTAATGGATGGTGGAACATTCATCACATTCGCCTTGGTTAATCTAAAAATAAATATAAAAATGCCAGATTAAATCATAAGCGATGATCACTATACTCTCACCTGTAAATAGATTGAACTCCAGTGAAAACCGCAAAATAGCTGAGAACATTCCCAAATATGGCGACAACACAGGCAACACCAATCCCACAAGTCAAGTTCCACCATTCGTACAAATTGTATGCAAAGTGCAAACATTCCCAAATAAGTGGGTATTCTGATAAATGCCTGGAAAAACTTTTGGAAACTGGACTTGGCTGAATGGATTCATAAACCTCCAATAAAGCAAAGACAAATGCTCCCAAAACGGTACAGAATAAGCCCTGAAGAGTTATTATTTTTATTATTTCACCATTTAGAGTTCCAAAGCCAATGCGGAGAAATTGATCGAAGACACGCATTAGTAGTCTCATGTTATCAATCTTACGCCACAGTACAAACGCATGGAGAGCAATGCAAACGCCGAAATAAATGTAGAGTAGGTTTTGGCTGGTGATTGAAACCTTCGTGACAACAGCTCCAGTGTAAACAAATGCGAAACAGTAAATTGAGTACATAATTTTAAGATGAATGTTGCAGAATGTAAAACAAAAGTAATTTTAAAGCGTGTACTGACATCAGCAGTTTGATTCTCGCTCTCACTTTCTTCAGTGCTACTAGCTATATTTGGACAAACTCGGCCTAATATTTTTAAAACGAAATACAAATATTTGTGCGTGTCTTTGTAAGAAATTGCCTGCCATTTTAAAGATGCACGAAAGTGTTCCTTATTTATCAAAAGAAGAATTTCACTTTGGGAGAGCATACATTTTATTTTGTTACTTTGAGAGAAACCATTCCAAGAATTCTATAATCATTTTCTGTGCTAACTGTTTCTTCTAAATATTGTTTATACTAGTAATCCTTCTGTTGGAATGAACGAGGTTATCTTGATAGATATTTCCATAAAAATCACTATTTATCGTTTGCAACTTTAAAGCATAAAGGCAATAGAAACGATGGGAAGGTCTTCTAGACCTTTCAAGCATAATGACCCGATTTCTTATTTATTGCATCAAAAATGAAGTATGAAGGTTAGATGGATTTACTGACACTTTTGGATTCGAAAAAGTATTCTAAATGTTGACCATGTAGTGAAACATGTAATTATTGTCAGAATATTGACGCACCTATGCATTAATTATACATTTGACATGGCTATTACAAAATTCTTCTATATTACCTTAAAATTCAAACAATTTCGGCTTGCAATTGTAACGTTCCGGGCCATTTAATTAAAACCATAATCACCATTCAGATTCATCTTGTTGTGATCATTTTACTTCTCGAATAAGTTATTTTTGAAAATTTGCAGCGAATCGCTTACACTTAAGGTCAGAGCTGCATGATAATTCCGCACTACACTTTGCCCACGAGCCACCCAAGCACTTCTTTGTCGATAAGTCACCTTTAATCATAAAATAAAAGCAATCAAATATTTAGAGATTTGATGAAAACACCCATTCATAGATTCATTTTGTAAAAAGCTTACATGCTAGCCCGTTTTGAATGACCTTCGCTTTCAGAATGGACACGGTTTTGTTCAAAGTTTGGGAAGAAATTGTTAAAGGATTCTATTTTCCCGTTGAAAATTAGGAAGATTCATTTTTGTGCCACCTTAACACAAAACTTGTTTATGGAAAATTTCAAGCATTGTTTTGCATGCCATTATAATATCTTTTTAAGGAGACTCAAAAAATGTGAGTATTTTATAAAGGAAAATATGGATTATATTATGTTGGGTGCAGTCTAAAAAAGTACATACAGTTTTATGCTGGGGTAGGGGAACTTCTTAAAATAAAAAGGGATCACTGCATTAACCCTTTCAAATATTTTGTTTTTCAGGGTATTATAATATTCAGGTTGAGAGTTGTTTGTTATCCATTCACGTATTTACTCCTTCACTTTTTGCGCATTTCAAATACAATCAAAAGGTGAAATCTAGCATGTTATGTTTTCCGTGAGGTCCTCGTAATAACTAAAAACTAGGAAAAAAGACTTTCAATGAATCAGCCACAAAATGTTTCATCTAGAGATTAACTATTTTCTTCATTATCGCTATTATTAAGTCCTATTTATAAAAAATCTAAGAAACAGAATATATGAAACTTATGGCAAGCTTGAAGAAAGATTTTAATCATCAAGTGCAATGAATGTGTAAAGAACAATCTCAATTTATGATGTGAGACGATAAAAACGCTGATTCTCATTTCACCCCATTTTTTAAATTCTGATCCTATCACATCAAGAATGCGTGTGATTTTTTGAAGTAGAAGCAATTTTATTATCATTACCTATGAATCAACACGTCATTACAAATGCCTGAATAGACAAAGAAATAACCATCTGATTGCATAGAAATCATTTAAATATTCAAAAATATCACCCCATTTCCCAACACGTTCTGCATTCATCTACATTTCTAGGCTTATCACTTCCACCCCACACAAACCTAAATATAACAAATCATCATATTGAAACTATATTTGAACAGGATTGACAAGTCTGTGACTCAGAATGAATGTCAAATTCATTAGTTTTTTATTCATCACTGCTTATCCCCTGCTAAGCGAAAACATTTGGTAATTTGGAACTATTCAATTGACATGTTTATTGAAAGCTAATATTACTTACTCTGCAGTTACAATAACTACTTTATTTGGGTTGAAAACTGAGAATATTTGCTCTTGTATGACTTGTGCTGTATTATTATAGGTTGGTTGAAACCACAATTAAAACTTCTACTCGATTGCTACTGTTTATAAAATTGATTGGGACTTACTCTCCCATGTGGTGTTTTCTACAGCAATTAACGACAAAGCAGAAGAAAGACAATGAGTAAATTATATGCTTATAACTGAAGTTATCATCATCTTTCTGGAAAACTAAATACAGTGCATGATGTTTTTGCATAAAAAATCAGCCGCAACTAAATACAAGGTTTGTGACAGCTATCAAAAAGAAAAAGTTATTTCGGATAATGTTAGCTCTAAAGTCTGTGAATGTGTATCTTAAAACTCATAGGTTTCTAGTCCAATTCAGGTATGTAGGCACATAAAATGCCTACATAGTTTTCTGAACTTTTGTTATTGTCACAAACAACTATAATTTTTATTTAGGAAAAAATGACATCACAATGACATTAATTGATATCCTATATACTATTTCATCGTATGTCACATAAGGTTATATTCTTAATGTATTCGGTTTAAGTCATAATTTGCAAATATGTATGATTTGTCCTTCCTTATTTCGATGAATAACAAAATTTCTTGATAGTAGCTGCATATTATACTTCCTTTTTACATCTAACATCAACGTTTTTTCTCCAGAGGTCAAACTTAACTGATAACGGAAACATCTTATTCTCGACTGGAGACAGTTTCGTTGCTGCTCATTCAACAATGCTGACTCGTTACACAATCAAAATTATAATATTTTGGGTAAATGCTACATATAACTTAGGTTGCATAACTTATCGGGTTTCACATCAAAACAATGGACAGCTCACCATCTACTTTAATCAATCATCTTCGCGAAGATTCCGAGTTTTGTTTCAAATGCTGTGTTACCTTACCTATCCCATTTTTATGGCACGACAGCTCAAAGAAACTATCCAAATATATCGAGACTCCCCTGAATTTCTCCAACACACCATAAAAATGGTTTATTACGTACTCGGTTACAGCCTTCCTGTTTTTTACTTTGTGCACTATCTTATACGCTGGAATGAATTACCAAAGTTATTAGAAGTGTTCTTTTCATTTTATAAAATCAAAAAAATTCCGAATCCCATATTCGATAAAAATTCGCCAATATAAAGAACTCAGCGTCGAGGTCTTAAACTTGTGACTACTTTGTTTGTTGCTTTGATTATAATTTTCATTCAAAACATAAAATTGTCACTAACTAAACCAGAAGCTCCACAACATCTTACATCTATACTGAGCAGTCCAAACGAAGCCCCTCTAGCAATGCGCCTTGGACTTATGGTGTCATATCTAACAGTAATGGCTATGAATTCGGTAAAAATTGCAAATTAAGTCAAATCGTTTTCTGCTGCTCATACGTTCCTGTATTTTAAATCTAAGCTTACATTTTTTTTAAATTTATAACTTTTAGGGAGTTATATTCTCCAACATTACTGCACCGATGTTTGGATACCTAACAAGCGTCACAGTGAAGCTAAAATACATGACGTGAGATATTTCATTTGGCAAATTAGGAGTCAATTTATTGATAAAGTGTGGCTTAACTTTGTTTTTTTTGCAAATTTTTAGGATGCAACTTAACTGTCTGACGGACGAAATGGTGAGAACTGAAATCCGCTCGATGCAGGTGCTTCATTTATTTTGGGAATCCTGTTTCCGCCACATTTTTCTTCCCGGCTTTATGGGATGGCTGACATGTCAAGGAGCTTTGGGATTCTTTGGATTTGTTAGGCTCAGTGGCATCGGTGGTATCAAAATGGGAATCGCAGGGATGTTCATGTTCACCTATCTTCTGATTGTTTTTGGGAGCGCTGCTAGACTTCATGAGATGTCATCTGAGTTTTTAGAGAATTGGAAACTATCAATAATGTCCACTAAAGCTAAAAGAAATAATGCAAAGGTTTCTTTAAGGGTTATCAAATCTTTTCAAGGATTTAGAGTTCATGTTGGGCCTGCATTTTTTGTGGAGAAGCATACTGTTGCTAAACTAGCAAATGCAATTATTAGTTGTACTGTCACATTCATTTTGAGCACATGAAAAAATACTGTTTATACTATTCACTTAAAACTGCAATCATTCAAGTAAATATACCTATTGTCTCATTATTCACAAAAACGATTTTAATTTTACCTTTGTTTACAAAATTATTTGATTTTACTTGAACCAGTTCTTTTAAAGTGAACGTGAAAGTAGGGCAACAAATATTTCTCACAACCAATGCCTCTGATTTTTCATAATGTACATATGAAGCATGTATATAAGAACTTAACCATCCTATGAGGCTGTTTACGTATTTTGACTAGAGCTGTAATTTCTTTCTTTCTTAAAGCACAATAATAACTCTAAAATACTTGAATTATCCATTGGGGAAATACTACTAAATCTGTTTGTAACTTAACGATGTTTTGGTGGTAATTGAAGGATGGTTACATGAGTATCAGTTAAGAATGTAAACCGTATTTGTAACAGCATTGATACCTGGCTGAACAACAATGGTGAAGACACGAAGACAAGGAGTTGCTTTATCAATAAATAAATATGAATTCAAAGTTACAATTAATGTTGGTAGCAATTACATCTAACCATTTTTTTACCTGCATTTTAATATTTATGACCAAATTGAGAAATAATAAGTAAATTTCATCATCACAGAAAAACATTGCATTTCAAACTGATTGCTATTTGGGGGAAGGTAACCAATGCTTTTAACTTTCACTTTCAAGAACACTGTGTTTACGTTAGAGTTTACAAGTAAGTAATTACATTCTACAAGGAAAAATATCATTTAAAACACACAAATGACTACCCTTTGCGTGCAACTAATTAAACCCACATAACCCTTCAAAAGATATGAAGGGTCAAAACATGTTTGATGTGTCATTGTCAGCTTTTCCTGCTGAATTACATTTTACTTCGGTATTTATTTACCCTGTTTGTTTTGAGCACACAGTACCACCAGTTCATTATGAAATTAATAAGCATAGGTTCCATAACTGAATGCTCCTTTTAATTTTGCCTGATATTAAAGGTGGAACAACTCTAGTCATCCATATTGCTCAACAAATTCTGGGAAGCTTACTTTCAAGGACATAAATATAAAAAAACGGAAACATTATGACAAAAACACCCAAATCGCAAATCCGGAAAACAAAATTATATTCTCTCTAACTATCAACAAACTTGTGAACACAAGATAAATTGTACTTAATACATTTGGTATACTTCCTTTATCTGTATTTTTAAAAAAAACAGTAATAGTAACTAGCCATTAAAATATTTTTATATTAGCCAGTTTGGTTTAGCATAGCATTAGGTCAATCATCGTGGTCACATTTTCGGATTTCAGCTTCCACGTTGAATTTTGAAAGGACGATTCCTGCAAATCTTCAGACAGTTTGTTTATACAGATTCCTGAAAATAAATAAAAAGATTTATATTTTGTTATTGAGCATGCATACAGATGTTGCATTCAAAGAAATGTGTGTGGTCAAATTATTTTGTAACCATTGTCATTTTGTGATCATTGATGGTCTGAGTTTCTGAGTTTATTTCTTAGAAAATTTATGTCTCGATTCGATCTGACTGTGTCTGTATGTATCACAGCCTTAAATGTACTTACCAGGTAACCTTTTTAGGTGATAGTCGAGTTTAAATTTCTAATAAGTCGATTCTGTATATCTCAAGCATGAGGAATCCGAATATGCAATCCGTTTGGTGTGAAAATGCAGGTTACTAATTTTAAACAGCTTTTCAAATCTTGCACTCCGCACCCATTAAGTACGGCTGACGGTTGGTCTTCCAATCATATACATACGTTATTCAACACTGCATTGCTCACTCTGGAGAAATTTCTCCTAACTTGTACTACATAGTTAGTTACCAACGAAATTTCAGGGAATTTTTTTTAACGCTCCTAGATTTTGGCCATTCTATCTTTATCTGTCCCCTTTTTTGGTTCAAATTAGTTTTCTCAATCAAACAGGATCAGAAAGTAGCATCGCTTCATGCAGC
>JAQIXX010002098.1:0-27114 GCA_034700605.1 Willowsia nigromaculata
ATGATGATGAAGCATTTTTCGTCAAAGCGGCTAGAGATGACTGGGTATTGCTTCCTTTGATAATTTTAACGGTAGTAGTTCCATTACTATTACGACTATTGCTGCTGCTGACTTGACTTTTCAGAGGGACATTGACCACTGCTCCAAGTCCCTTCTTTGTGCCCAGAGGGTCAAAAAAATCTGCACCTTTGCTTTGTGATTCCGCGTTTGATGACTCGAAACAGAGGTCAAACTCATCGAAACCGTCTTCAGTCAATCCTTGGAATAGGGTAGTGGAGTCCCCCATGAGATCATCGATGCCCAAGTCTGAGGACATCATTCTGTTGATTTCATTCTGCATGTCCTGCTCGAACAACTCCTGTATGGACATGTCCATTTCCGAACCACAGCCGTACATTAGATCCATCTTGAAAAATTGTAGCGGCTGCCTCGATATACTCCACGGTCAAGGCAGATTGGGAAATAGAGTAGGAATACTATCTTGGTTTCTTGGGAAAACTTTAACAATCACCAACTGTTCGAGAATAAAAAATATTCTTTCTTCTTGTCATCCAACAACAACCTGTTTTAAAAGAGAATTTTTTTATGTTTTAAGTATTTCAAAACTGACGAGAGAACTGTTTCCCTCCAATTTCAAAAAAATCAGGGAGCTTAATAAATCAGAGGCGTCGAAAATATTTTCTTAAAGTAGTCTGGAGTCACGAATAGTTGACTTTTGACTAACGAACGATTTTACAAGAGAGCCCAGTTTCAAATTACTTTGCATTCTCTGCGTTCCTCCATAATTATATACATTTCATCAAAATATTAGCATTTCCATTCATTTCATGATCCTCATGATCCTAAATAATTCATCTCATTTGCATTTGACGATAAGAATTTATGAAACCGTTCCCAAAAATGTTTCCCTTTTATAAGGAATGCAAGGATGTGTAAGTGTAATGCAATGACAATCTGACTTAATTTCTTCCCTCCATTACTAAATGACAGTTCTTTTCAAACTATACACACCAATTATCGTGCGGCTATATTACAGTGCTCATCGGAGTTGATGAGTTCCCATCACTTCACATAAAGCAATAGCTCATCCAATCCAGCCTCAGATAAATACGAGGGAAGTTGTGTGGCTGACTCCACTCACACTATTTTTTCATTGCGAAGGAGAAAAAAAAAAACAATACGCACAGAAAAAAAGTGAACAAGTGAATATGTAGTAGTAGGTGCAATATATGACAACATTCTCTTCATCTCTCTCTCAATTCCTGCACTTTGCCTATGGTGTAATGAGCGTGAAAGAATCTAGTCTGGTCTAAAAATGTGTAAAAAGATGATGATTAGATGAATGAAAAAATGAACATGCACACATATATCAACTCTAGAGCATGCTTTCATCACGTTGATTTTTATAATGCTCAATTAAAACAGACAAACAATTCAGATAATCAGAGTGACATGAGTGAATATGAAGCATGTTAAGCACATTGAATGAGATTCATTCAGATTTGGAAACAAAATAGACCGGAAGACGAGTGTGTAGATAAAAAAGATAAGTTTTCTCTTTCCAATCTTTTCATCATTTCGTTAGTTTTTGTGCATATTATTTTTCAAATGTCAGTTTTGAATTCTTTATGAAAATTGATTCTGAACCTTATCGCATGTCACAACATAAATCACAGGTTAAAAACACGAGCGAGTGACAGGTGCATATATAGAGATCTTAAATTTTGTGTGAGTGGATTGGATTTTTATACGGAAACTTTCTTTTCAAAAATAAAAGTTTCTCTCCAGAGAACTGTCTCATGGAAAGTGTCCGTCTCTTTAACTGTTAATTAAATATAGTGAACTAGTTTATGGGGAACTATGAACCGGTCATCGCGGCAAACTTTGCTGCTGGGAGGGAAAAGAGACGTCAATAAAAATATATACTTTTTGAGTTTAACACACACTACCACTAACTTAGGTAGTATTTATATACGAGGACACACCAAACACACCACCACAACAACAAGACACACTATAAGTGTAAAATTCAAGCGAGCGAGATTTCTTTTCCCATTTTACTCACACTTCTCCTTACTCTCCACACATCACACTTGCAAAGTACATTGGCTTCACTCTCTATGTCCGCAGATTTTCACACCAAAAAATCTCCCAAAAAACCTGAAAATTTCTGAATGACATCCACTCAACTACACTAGTAATCAGGTAAAATGTACTCACCTTTGACCTTTTCACGAGGAAAGTGAAGAAATTCGTGTAAAATCCGGGGGAAATGAGTGAATCTTGAAACCGGGTAAATGTGACTTTTCTTCACTCATATAAGAGAAGGCAGTAGTAAAAGAGATGTAGTATTTTCGAGTTGGAGTATATTCTACTCTTATTCCCTCACTCAAACTCTCTCTCTAGGTATATTATATACACTTACTCACTACTCCTCACTCCAACTAACAAAACAGGCAGAAAGGATGATCAAGAGACGAAGGGAAAAACATTCGCTACTTTTCATATCGAGCCCTAAAAGGACTATGTATGGGTTTTGTGGCAACATCGAGTATCTTCAGGTCCAGCCCGCACGTACCGCACATAAAATCGTTGCAAAGTTTCAGACATCCAGAGAGAGAGGCATACATGAATGTGATACGTTGTGCTGGGGCAAGACGAAGTTTTTTCTTCTGATACCATTCATACGTATACATGCATGGGGGCATCAAGGAAAATGCATAGAAGAACATGTACACTCACTCTTTTCAGTTTGTTAGCATTTTGGGTTCGTTTCGTTAAGCCGAAGAGAGTCTCTTCAAGTAAAACAGATATTTTATCCGTGTAGATATATACCTGCCTATGTGTGTGCATTTTCAAAAGATATGAACCTACGTTGTTTTTTTGTATACCCACTGATTAGGATTATATCAATAGAGGGCTTCGGCATATAATATGAAATATTTTTATAAGTATAAAGCAGCGACAGCTTTTAGTAGCACGCAGGCATATAATAATGTAGCACACAAGAGTGTACTACTGCCAAACCAAGTTATAAATGTGTGTGGTTGTGCTGGGGCTTATTGCCTACTTTTCGAGCTCTTTGGATGGCAACAGCACGCCCAACTTTTGGAGTCCTGTGTTACCAGACCCCAATGATTTTTCGGCAGTCCCCTAAATGCCCTTCCTTCCATTATTTCTGGAGATTCTGTCTGCTTTGTACACATACAATAATATTCCCTTTATGCTCCTACATACACACTATTGCTCCTGCAGCAGCAATCTATTTTACGAATTGATATTTTCTCTTTACAATCCAACTCTACAATTTTATCAATGCGACCACTATTCATGTAATCTCAACTGGGGGAAATTGTAACATTGATTATTATTAAAGTTAAGGTTTCTCAAATATTATGGGAATTTTCAATTTTGAATTGCGCTTCATAAATGTATTTATAATAATATGCATAAAAGTTTTGGAGTTGTCAAACGCAGTTAATTTTCCACTCTGTCAATCTTCTGGGACATGATTAGTAGAAGAGTAGTAGAATTAAAAACTGGATGCATAGTTAGGATAAGGATTGTATTTTATATAATTCACAAGTAGGTATGAACTTCTCCATGTAATTGAATAGATTCATATTCTCTCGTGGTTTTCATTGCTGCCTATTGGCTCTTCTACTCTGCTGGAAGTTTTGAAATGGGGTGATATGAGAAATGAACGATAAGGTTTATGGGAATGCATTGTTTTGTTGACTGACTTGACTTGCTTCGTTTGTTTAGCTGGAAAAGAGTTAAAAGTAAAGTGGAAACCAAAAAATGGTATGATGATGTATGAGAAAAAGTACAGAGGAGAATTGCTTTTGGGAAAAGGATATGGACGCAGATGGTGAGAAGAGGCAAGAGGCCAAATTTCTTATGTACGCTGAGGTGAACAAGTAGAAAAAGTTAGTCGAGTTTACTTAAAATATGTCTTGCATAAGTGTAGGTACGTATTTCACCACAAGAATATAATATTTAGCCATGCTAGATACAATTTTTATATGTCATCCTGTGTCAGTGGTTAAAAGCCTTAAAAGAAAACAACTTTTTTGACAGATAGATTTTCTCATCATCATTTTCTCGGGTATATACACACTGTCATCAAATGACAATCATCCTCTCCGATGAAATCAAAGACGGTGAATCTCCTCCGCGAAAGAACGTCAATTAAAATGGCTAATTAGGTTGAAATATTTAAAGTAGAACGTGTGGACTCTTGCTCAACTCCTCCACTTCAAACTCACATCTCCACTCCCGGGTTCGTGAGTCCGCCAAAAAACATGGCGCCTTCCCACATTCTCATTGCCCACATGTGAAAACTTTTGAAAAATTGATTAAAAATAGAAGCCCTGCCAACACACCTCTGATATTCACCCTGGACATGGATTAGAATTTGGAGATTTCAAAAATGCAATTATATTTTCTCTATCAATTACCCAACTCATGTAACTACTGGGGGGAAAGGAGGAAAACAGGGATTTGCCGTCGGTGAAGGGAAAGGGGAGATATTTTTTTCCGAGAGAGTACGAGTACATTTTATTTATCCATCCATAAGAGTACGTTGTACTGTTGCCTATATGCTTTCAACATTATTTTATCGTTTCTCTTCACCACACTCGGCTCTATCTCGCATTTCTTTTATGTGTTTTCTAAGCAATGATGTTGATGGAAGAGTTCAAAATATTCTCCTTTCCGGAGGGATGTTGGGTTGGTGAGGGGTCGCTTTTCCTTTTCTGCTCCAAACTTTGAACATTCACTCTTGCAAACGAAATAGCGTTCATTCCTTTCTTGTCATGTTTTATTCCCATTCCCATCACCATCCTCCGGCAAAAGGGATACGTATTTATGTACATGCTTGCATGAAAGGTGATATTATAGTCGAGCCAGGTTTATTTTTATGGATTTTCGTTCTTATTGTATGTTCTCCACATAATACTCTGCTGCTTGCTACGAACTCTCTTTGCTGCTGCCAGAACTCATTTTGAGTTGTCGACTCCTGTCAAGGACAAAAGAAGAGCATCAGAGCATCGAACAGAGCCGAACGAATACTCGGTGGAATATTATTGCATTCTATAACTTCTACTATTCGACTCGGTCGAGGCAGAGGGAAAAAAAGACAGGAAAATGGTATCATTAGTTTATCACGAAACATCATGTACTGTGTAGCGTCATGTATTTCGTTTTACTGCACTGACTTGAGCATAGTACACACTTGAAAAACAACATCATCCTTTATGATTTCATGTTCCATGATAATTCTTTCGGCAGACAAGGCACAAGACCTGTAATAATGAATGCTTCTTAATATGGAATTGCTTTTGTTCGGAATGGCTCTTTGTGTCATCATGTGTAGTTATATGAAAAATTGGTGTATATATATGGATATGAAATTTTTCTGGTATATAAAAAACATCCATTTGCAATTGGTCTCGTCTCTTAGGCTCACCAATACTCACCATCACCATCTCCAGCATAAAATGTTGATAAATGCAGCATGTACATTGTAAAGGTATCATGAATATATGACGTTTGTTTGGTGGTGTTGTGCTGGATGGAAAAATCGAGTTTGTTACGCGATCCAGTGGGGCTTTGGGAAATTTCGATGTCCAGAAACTTGCCTATGGAATAACACATTATATTGCATACTGCACGCTATTTACAATAGAATTAGAATGTACTTTAACTGTTATGCAATAATGCAATCACTCAATCCAGCACTAAAGTTCACTAGCCTATGCTTCCATTGTTCGAAAATTATGTGCTAACAGTTTCAACAAATTATAAATATTTTAAAAACTGAAAATATGATGTTGATGTTGGTTGATAAAGAAAATTGACACAGCATATTTTAATAGATTTTTCACTTGAAGATTTTCTCTAAAAGAAATAAGGCACTTCTAAGGGTTTTGTCAACTCAATTTGTAAGTGGATCAACACCAGTCTGGTTGACCTGAAATTCAAAAACAAAGAAAATTATTAGAAAATATCGGGTTTTAAAATTCCAAGTCGCATTACTTCTTTCCAAAACATTTTGTGATCAATAATGCATGCTCTGACTTCCTCTTTTTATGCTTATTATTGTCCAGACATTGACTTAATGGACTTATTGATTTGAGTATTAGGGTTATTTTAAAACTTTTTGCAATGGTTTTTCATGTTAAGTCTAGCTCTTTTATATGTGGAGTTCACTAATTTTAATATTTTCAAATGAAGCCTGGGGTTTCTTGCGAATGTCCATCAACGTATGTATATTTAAGTGGCTTTCTACAGTTCATAATAATGTGACTCAAGTCATGAAAATAATGACAAGTGGGAGCATAACATGTATGATGATAAGCATTGGGTATAATTACTGCCATTGAATAGCCGGAAATGGAGGAGTACTTAAGTAGTTAATAGACTTTCTTCAGACAGAGAAAGAACACACAATTTGGTTTTGTCTGAACGCTCACCAGTAGTACCAGCACCACACACAAGTAAAAAACACTAGCAAACAAAAATCTCGCAATGCAGAGCTTTCAAAAAAATGAGAAAAGTTGATGAACGATATGATATGATGATGGTTCGCAAGATATGACCACTTGAACGTTCAACAGCACACCACGTCATCATCATCACGTTATTCATCTCTATACTCCACAATCGTCCATAAGAACAAGAAGACTCCTCCTCAGTCCGGCCAAAGAAGATCTTTGTTCGGTTTTGGGGCAACTTGATAATCATGTAAACCCACAGTTTTTTTTGCAGCTTTTTACGTTCTTTCTTCACGTACCTTTGACATTGAAGCCTGTCTTTTGCTTTGCGGGTTATTAGCCTTTTTTCTTTTTAAACGGGTGAGCAGCAAACAGCAACGTATTGAAGAAAAAAACATGTTAGCGAAAAACATTTCAGAGATAGTTCAAGCCACTATAAAAAGTACAACAACACAACTAACTTAAACTTGCTCTTTACATTTACGATGATGGCGATGATGATGATGATGATCATAATGTTTTTATTGCATTCAACATTACGTTATGTTGTTGTCGTCCTTTTTTGCTTCCCCTTTAAAGCTCGTACAATATCCTGATAAGTGCAATGCTTCGCATAGCTACATTCACATTCTTAAGCTCTATGAGAATTTTTTGATAGTGTTAAGCAAACTGAATAGTTGATTCATTCTTTGCGAACGCTATATTCATTATTATAGTGTGTTATGCACTTTAAAAAGTTTCATTTTATAGTGGATTCAAGTTGCATGATAGGCTCTCATTTCCCATTGTAATCATGTAATCTCTTGCTCTTTAAGTAGTTGAATGCAACATGTTTGTTTAGTAAAATGAAATTATACAATTGAGTTTCATACTACAAAATGCTGCACCAAAGTAATTCTATATCGTCCTAAACAGGTTCAATACTTTTTACTACGATACAAAATGACCAGAGGGAAAACTATATTATTTTGGTTTCAAATCATCAATGATTGCTCTGATGTGAATGTTACGTGTTGCTCATTGCTCATTCATATACCAATTTCATTCAATTTTTTTAGTATTTGACACTACAGATGAAATTTGCTTTGTTGTTTCTCATAATGAGATTTTTGTCGCTAAATTACAATCAAAATTAATAATCGCAGATAACAAATACCTTTATTTCAGTCTTTTGGATTATTGATAATCTTCTCGAGTATGGCTTCATAAATGTCAACACCTCGCAGGAACACGGTTTCATTCAGATACTCGTCATGATCATGCAGAAGCACGGGTGTATTGTTCATTGGAGAAAATCCAAACGCTGGGATTCCCAACTGGCGAATATAACGAATGTCGGTTGCGGCCGGAAATATTTTCGTATTAATTTGCAGGTTCCTGTTTTGACCGGTAAATCAATTGAAATAAAGAAAAACAATGTAAAAAGGCATCACTCACTGACCTCTCGAATAAATACCAAGTCTGTGCCGGCAGGAAATACTTCGCAGTTAATTTTTAAGCCCCTATTGAATTGCATTAAGTAAAATATGGGTGATTTAAAAAAAGTAGATTTGATTGCTTAAAAGCACATCACATGATGATGCAGACTACATTTACATTCCATAGAACTATTCCAAGCAATGCTCCCAAAGCTATCATTCTTCTGCAGTTTGCTTACAATTTTTCCGTGACATCTTTAAAAATAGTCCACCAAACGTTGCTGTCGTCAACTGCTGTTTTCGCAATGATGTTACTGTGCTGAATATACTCATAACTCACATCCGGTCCAGCATCGCGACATGTATCGTCGAGCAATTTCTTCATATACGCCAAATCCCAATGTGGCGTGATGCGAATATCAAAAACAGCGGAAAGTTCTGGTGGAACAACATTTGGTTGCAGACCTCCCTAAGATTTTCAAATTATATTCGTGATCCATTTTTAGTTTTAAAATTATAATTGATTAACATTGCATTGATATGATTAGGAGTGCAGCGATTATAATCATAAATACCCCAAGCATTGTCATGTTGACTGAGGTCACATCACCCAAATCCTGAACTCGGTGGGCCTGTAATCGAGCCTTTTCAGATTCTCGAAGACTGAGCAAGCGGTTGATGACTTTGTGTAATTTCTCAGCAGCCGTGTTCTCGTGGAGAATTGACGCATGACCAGTTTTGCCCTTTGCAGTGACTCTGAATTCTGTATTTTACGCACATATTTCGCAATAATTTATACTTTCCATTCATCTGGCATGTTCTATTTATTGCTTGGATTTCCATAATATTAAATATTATCTTACGCCAGATAGCCCGTTCACCATAAAAGAGATGGAAGCTCTCATCAGGGCTTGCTATTCCTTCGTCCAAGGCAAATCCAACTCTTAAAGCTGCAAATTCTGGCGTCTTTGAGAATTCACCCATTCCCTTGAAGCCACCAACTTCTTCATCTGCAATGCAAAGTAAAATGCCACATTTTAGCTTCATTTTTATGCAAACCAAATCAATCACATTAATTCCATCTCTAATATCTTATTTTGCAGCCAACTGTCTCAAGGGCGTTTTTGCATATAATGAATAATGAATGTAATATGATTTTGAAAATAGATGAAACAAAATCTTTAGTTGTGTTACCTGGAACAAAGGAAACGTGAACGTTTCGTAATGGCACAAAACCTTTCGCTTTCAGTTTTCTGATCGCTTCCAGATATTGGATTCCAACACATTTCATATCCTAGCACAAAACCTTGTCATTTCAATTTCAACTTAATTATCATGCAATTTTGTTGAACGTGTAAAAGTAGCTTGTGTTGAAATAATTATATCTTCTAAAGCAAGTAGTAATTAAACCATTAATACCTGGGAACCCCGGGCATAAATGTTTCCATTTGGAGCTTTTTCGGCTCCAAAGGGATCGTACTTCCATTGGCTCTAAAATCAATGTAATAAAAGTTTAATGTACCAAAACGTTCGCTTAAAACCTAAAATGTGTACTAAAAGGGTTGCGTTTCCTTGCAATTGGAGCCTATAAGATACATACCTCGTCCACCGGCACAACATCAATATGAGAGTTAAGTAGGATAGATTTTAAGGCATCGCCTTGAGTCCCACGCCAAGTCAAATACACGGCGAATTCCGCAGGTGGGGGGAACCGAATGACTTTGAATTCCAGACCAAGGTCATCGGCTTGCTTGCGAAGCCATTCGATGGCCGTTTCTGTAATTGTAGGAAAGAATTTCTCGATAAAGCCGGCATTCTTTGCAACATTTATATGGATGTAAGATAAAAGGTACTCTATTGCTAACCATAGTCCGGTTCCGGGTGAACGGTTTTGATTCTCAAGTACTCCCGGAAATTCGTAACTGCAATGTGCTCGCTCATATTAAATATTTTTTGTTGTGAAAGCACAAATATTGCTTGTTTGATGGTTGGTTGATGGCTGACAAAATGTAAAAGACACGTCAGTCAGCTCTACTCTGCAGTTTTAAAGAAGACTAAAAAGAGTTAGCTAATCAACCGTATCAAGTATTATGACTAAAATAAAGCTTCATTTTTATGATCTTGTTATGTCACCACAGACTTGTCAAAACTTTCGTGCTTCACTCGAGTGTTATGCAATGTTATTACACGCCTATCTTTTTTCAATGTACATGTACGTGAGTTACAGATTCACGTGTTTTCCTTCCGAGTGTGTTTCATGTGTGTGTTATTGGAAGCGCAAGCAAAACCAAGCTCTTATATGATGCCAGATATTTAATGCAATCTATACTCAGAATCAGAATACTGAAACTAAAAAACAACACTCGATACAAGTACACCGCAGAAAAGTCATGAAAACGCCCTGAAATTCCATAAACCTAATGACATTTATATCAACATGCATAGATTAATGTAGGAATCAAGATTGACCCGATGATTTACCCAAAATAGCACGAGCAAGGCTGACAAAATTTTATTACTTCTTTAATTATACATTTTAACAACAAAATAATTTCATCCGCTTATCATAAAAGCTACTGCTCATCGAGATAAATTTATAGTTAATTACACTTGACATTGTGTATATACAGTATGTAACAATCATAACATTATGGTTAATTTATATTGTATTATCTTTGCAAAAGTGTTCCCTTGTTTCTGTCACGTGCAAAATGAAACGATTTATCAAATGTTAATCACAAGAATGTATGTGAATGGTAATAATGAAAACTAGCAGCTTTATGTATCTACTCCATTCATAAAAACTTTTAAAATAGGTAAGGGATCAAAACTAAAAAAGCTTTGGAAGTTGAAACAAATTATATCCTGGAATATTGGCCAAGTTCCATATCAGCATTTCATAGATTTCTATTCCTCGGATAAATACAGACTCGTTTAAAAACTCGTCATTTGCGTGAAGCAAAACTGGCGTATTGTTGATTGGGGAGAATCCAAACGCAGGTATTCCTTGCTGCCTTACATATCGGATATCTGTGGCACCTGGCATGATTATAGTGTTAAGCTCCACTCCACTATGAAATTGCAAATAAGAATGAAAACAATGAAAATCTAAATCTTCGTAAAAAATATGATAAAAGTGAAATATAATAATTACAGATCATCGCAGGTCGATTTAAATGTGGTCCACCATTTGTTGTTTTCATCTAGTGCGGTAACCGCCGTGTAGTCTAATGATTGGAAAACGTAGTCGTAACTAACGTCAGATCCAGCATCTTTGCAAATCTCATCCAGAAACTTTAGCAGTTCCTCTTTTTTCCAGCGAGGAGTAAGCCGAATGTCGAAAGACGCGGTGAGCTCTGTAGGCACAATGTTTATTTGCATTCCTCCCTATATACGTGGAAAATATAATAAGGTTTCATGAGGAATACAATCCATATCAATTTACAGGTAGTAATGATTGATAACGTTCTATACGTAGTCCTAGCATACCCCAAGCATAGTCATATTTACAGTTGTCACATCTCCCAAAGTAAGCTCGGAATTTGCCTCTAAACGCGCTTTCTCTTGAGCTCTGAATTCCAATAGCCGGTTAATCACGATTTGAATTTTTTCAGCAGCAGTATTATCATGAAGTATTAGACTATGCCCTGTTGTCCCTTTTGCGGTGAATTTGACCTCTGTGCAAATTTGTTGAAGTCAATAAGGATGTGAACAAAATTTGTTGAAATTCTATTACATAAACAATAAATAAAATATTTATACAACAAACTGCTTAGCTTACGACAAATAGCTCTCTCCGCATACGTTAAAATGATTTTGTCGTCGGGACTTGTGATGCCTTCGTCCAGGGCAAATCCTACGTTGAGTTTTGAAAACTCTGGAGATTTGACAAAGGGTGCCATTCCTTTTGTGCCTCCGACCTCTTCATCTGTAAATGACATTGAGAAGAGACTCTAATTATATCAATGTGTCAATTATGCCTATGCAGTGACAGCATGCAAGGTTTGTATTAGCGAGAAGAAAAAGATCATCATCATTATCATTACCAGGTACAAACAAGATGTGCACAGTTCTCAACGGAACAAAGCCCTTAGCTTTCAGATTCCTAACTGCTTCCAGATACTGGACCCCAACACTCTTCATATCTTGCGTTCCTCGGGCATAAATGTTTCCACTCTCATCTTTGTCTGCGGCGAATGGGTCATGGGTCCATTTCGACTGTACAACATGAAGTGTTGAACTGAGTCCCAATCACCACTCTGGTGCAAATAATTAATTAGTATGATTGTTAATATTTTACCTCATCTACAGGCACCACGTCAATGTGCGAGTTCAACAGAATGGATGACAAAGCCGGTGTTTTACCGGCCCACGTTAACCACACAGCGAATTCACAAGGTTCTGGGAATTCCACGATGTTAAACTCCAAACCGATCTCATTTGCTTGCTTTCTTAACCAATCAATACATCCCTCTGAAATGACAGACCTCACCTTATAAATAACAATACTAAGCAATGTCAACTTAACTTTATGGATGGAAGACATTTGAACTTACTATAATCAGGGTTTGGATGAACCGATTTGATTCGGAGATATTCACGAAAGTTTGTCACCGCTTTATGCTCCGTGCACTCCATTTTTTGCATTCGTTTATTCCTTTCCTGTTTTCTTTGTCATGAAGCAGTTTCAGATGAAGTGTATAGATTTACGAAAACTATTATACAAAATCTACCCAAGTTGGTGCAAATTTTCAAGATTAAGATATCGTGAAATGAAATGGTGAAAGATTTAAAAGCACGTGTACATGTGTAAGGATCAGGATGAATTGTATATCATCACAAGTACAAGTAGTCGTAGCTTTCACTATTCTGACGTGTGCAACACACGCATCATAGTAGTGCGTGTCTTGTCGTATGTATGGACTATATACAATCTATCAATCAAGCTGTCGCAGTATATAGAACTAAAGATAGAAGCCAATATAGCTATGAGCTTTAAGTCAATAATTACTGTATTTCATCTTTTTATGCTTGTTTTTAATGATTTTCATGTCTTGTAGGTTTTGCAGATTCAACCAATTGATTGCAATTTTAGTCAGTGTCACAGTGTTTATAATAACATTAATGCAATTTTGTGCACTGTGAAATCCTTCTGCGATTAAGTCACCGTTTCTTTTGCATAGTCCATCATTTTTCACACTTTCTCCAATAACAATAGACATGTTTCATATTTTTCATCAGACAGACTGGACTCATGTTTAGGTTGACAGTGCAGGTACATCAATGAATCATAATATTATCATGAGAGATGTTATAATGAGATGAGATGTATGAGACCACCCACGACGATGCATGAAATGAAAGTGAAAGGGAATCATATGTTATGTTTATGTTGCTCGTAGTACTGCTATGTTGTCGGTGTTTACCTACTTGCACGCTGTGAGTTTACAGAGAAGCTTTTTTAATGCATGAACTTGTGCTTTCGCATGTACTCGTGTCTCATATGTTGTATTTTTGTATACATATTTGATAACATTGATATTAGGTGAGTAGTGAGCAGAATTTATGGAAGAGATAGATTGACTGTTTATTGTTCTCCAAAGAAAAACTACAAGCATGAGAAATGGAAGACTTAACAACAACTTTGACTTCACTTTTCCAAAGCTAAAGGAAGCATCCCAAATTTAACGAGTATTCAGAGTAATCCTTCTTGTGGCTATTTTTCACAAAAAATCATGTGAACAGTGAATTCGTGTGTGTAGCTTGTAGCATAAATGTTCCAACACCTTGCAAACTAATTTACTGCTATAACGGGAAACTGGAACTGAAAACAACATCGGGAGAAAGGGTGTAATCACATCTAAGAAGTTTATCTAATTCTAACGAAACGAGGTAAGATAAATACGATTTCCGCTTCTAAATCCGTGTCTTGTATCGTCATAATTTCATGGGAGTCACCTCATTTGCATAAATTTTGTTCAATTGTATCGAATGAAAAATGAACTTTAATGAATTTAGTAAAAATGTATCCCAACTTTTAATGGTCCCTAAGCCCTAAGTGTCTTCACATGTTTGATGATGTAAAAGTAAGGAGAAAAGGCTGCGCGCAATAATAAAAATGCGTAAATGTTTTCGATGGACTGCAAGGAATTTATATTATGTTAAATACAAACTGTTATTGACGGTGTGTTCAAACCTCCACTCTTTTTTTATATGAGGATCAGGTAGAAGGATGGAAATATATCAGAAAGCGAAGACAAGTCAGAAACAGAAAAGAGTTCACTGGAAGATATGTACATGTACTGTATGGATTGATACGTGCGTATTGTGTTGTAGTACTAGTTGATGCCAGGGAAAGTAAAGGGAAAGTAGTATAGTGATGTTAGGTAAGTATATGTAGAAGTATGCATTTCTTTTCACGAAAAAGTAGCAGTATACGATGAAGGACAAACAAAAGCGTAGAATGCTTTCACCTTTCTCTCCCTCAGTTTGCTGTCATTCACATTCACCCAGCCTTGTTGTATGAGGCATGTGGAATGCTATACCCTACTACTGGTGTAAACATAACCCAACAGCTGAATTCTAGAGAAAAGAAACTGCGTCATAAATTGGGAAGGTATAGGCAGTGGAGTTGCCATAAGTTGCATAGTTGCAAGTTGCAACTAATCAGTTGTGGAAGTTAGGCTAGGGCTAGGCGCACACAAGACGAGAGTAACGATAGAGGATTTCTTCTTCTATCTGACTAACAAACTGTCATTATTTGTATTCTATTATTTGTGCAGAAATCTTACACTTTCTCTTTTTCACACTTTTCTCCTCCGCATTCCATGGTTTGTGCTAAAGTGTTACTGGTTGTCGTGTTTTTGTAGTTTTGGTGAAACAAGAGAGCGTTCAAGATGATGACCTCAGACTCTGATGAAAGTGATTATGAAGATGCGCGACAACACCACGACAATGAAGTTGACGATGACAGTTTTCCTGTTTTGAATTCGGTTGTGAGAGCGTCTACGTCATCTGCTGATGTTCCCCTTTCCCCGTCAAATTCACGAGGTGAAAGTCACGAAGAAAGCAATAATCTCGAAAGACCTGAACAACCAGTAGTTCCAGCAGTTGAGCAGCAGCAACCCAGCAATAATGATCAAGAGAATGGCAATGCTGTCGCAGAAATCCAGGATGCTAATGAAATTATTCTCGCCGAAGAAAACGACGACTTAGAGCAGATTGCGGACGAAATGCACGAAGAAGCCGAACGAGTTTTGATCCGACTTCAAGGCTACTTTCAGGATAACCCTAATCCCATTGTGGTTGACAGTGATGATGATGATGCGGCCACTATATCGGATGACAGCGAATTGGACTTTCCCTTGCTAAATGCGGAGGATGGTGAAAGTGAGTTTATTAGCACTGCTTGCCCCACTACCACCACTGACATTTTTATAGTTGCTTAAACACCGTGTTGTTAAGAGGTTGCGTTGAAACTGTGTTGAAACATAAAGTACACCAACGTGTCAAAAGCTTTACTGCTTGTTATCTATTTCCCAAAAAAAATATATGAACAGTGGCAATTCTGAAGAATTGCTTAGTTGTAATTACAGTTAAGTTACATAAACGAGCAAAATACATTTGAGCCTTCATGAGCGATTTAGCTTTCACGAAAAAGCAAAATACTAATTTGATAAGTTTTTGCATGTGCAATGAAACAATTCTTGATAATTTGTTCGACTGTTGCTTCAAAATAGTTATCAAATTGTTTACAATCACGACAACAAACTGACAATGGAAAGATTTCGTCGAATTCGTTCCGCCAATTGGATTAGATCTATACTGCGACGATCACGTATATGAATTATATTTCCTTGAGATTTATTATTAGGAGTTGTCTTTTTTTAAATACCAAACAAATAATGTTCCCTTTCGGATTTGTCATTTTTAGTGTTAATAAAAAAGGTGTACTAAAAATGGCTCTTACTAATTTTCAGGCAGAGGGACTTCTGAAGATAATGATATCCCAGAAGGAGATATTGATGAAGATTTACAGGATTTTGATCAAGAACTTCCTATCCGTCATGCCGTAAGTAAAAAACTATGTGGTTGATATGATTCTAATCTAAACTCCAAATTAGCCCAAATGCATACATAATGTACTTTCAATTTTAATAGTATCTTGGCGAAGCGATGGAGGAACTGCAAGGCAGAGTACTGCTGGAGGAGGACGCTACACCTGAGATACCTTTGATTGCAATGGGGATACATTTGATTCCTGGTCAAACTCTGCCTCTGACAATTTTTCATGCAGTTTTCCAGAATGCAATTAGACGATGTGTGATGACCGATAGACTTTTTGGGATAGTCCACAATGAGTATGGGATTTATACAAATCGTTATATAACAGTAGAAGTGCCAAATTGGTAAAAATGCTAATTTAACTGTTAAACTGTTGTTTGTTATATGTATTTTGTCTTAGTTTGGAAATGCCCACTGGAAATGTCGTTTACAAAGGTGCTCTGGGGACGTTAGCGGAAATCTTTGAGTATCAAGAGGAATCAGAAGGCGACGGACCTGGAAGCATGTCATCCAGTTTTGCACTGAAAGCCAAAGGACGTCAAAGATTCAATGTTTTGGATGTTCGTCGACAAGCAGACGGGAATTTAATGGGAAGAGTCAAGATTCGCCCGGAAATCAGATTAAATCCATTTGTTCTAAACATTTTGCTTCCCGGTGGAGCGGCCCGCATCCATCTTCCCAAATATTGCGAGGAAGAAAGTCCTTCTGACGATACAGCCACAGCTTCTGGCGCAGCAAGCGTCCCAAGTGCGCCTGGATCTCCAGCTCCTGTACCTCCTGAAGGCGGTATTTCACAGATTTCTCGCTTCACTTTATGTCGACGCGATTCTATTGCATCAACAGTCTCTACTTTTGGGCAGATAGACAAAGACTTGATAACGCTAAAGTCAAAAATCCAAGCTCAGCGAAAGAGACGAAAGTATTATTCTGCATTAACTCCTCATCCGTATTTTGTGTATGAGCACTATGATGAAGTCGTGCTGGTAGAGAAAGTGCACAGGTTACTTAAAACAGAACTGAAGGGTCTTACTGAATCACGTGGAAAGATACCCCAGGACGCTTCTGATTTGAGCTTTTGGCTTGCTCAGAATTTAACTATGGATGATAGTCATCGAACCAAGATTTTAAAGATGGATAGCCCTATCCAACGACTGCGATATGAACTGGAACTTCTCGCCAGAACGGTAAGAAAAGGCGGTAGAATTCATTACTTTAATAATCCTTAACTCTGAGAACTAACTACTATTTCTGTATACTTGGATTTTGCAGACAAAAGTAATTAGCTGCAGAAATTGCCAAACAAATATTGCGGATCATGCACAAATTTTCTCAATGTCCATTGAAGGCCCACAAGGGACATACGTTAACCCCCATGGATTCGTTCACGAGACCCTGACGGTGTACAAGGCGAAAGAGCTAGTTACTAGAGGACTGCCGTCAACAGAAGCATCTTGGTTCCCTGGGTATGATTTAATTCTATTTTATAATGAAAATAAGTTGACAGGACAGTCGACACGTGGGTCGTTAACTTTTCCATTCGATTACAAGAGGTGTTTATTGCCTTTATAGTTCTGAGATTACATTCTTGCTATTTAACATACACCAGCAGGCAGAAAAACATATACAGAATTTGACGATGAATAGATAAAAGTTCACTTTGACACTTTAGCCTGCTGCTTGCAAAGATTCGAACAATAAACACACTTATAATATTCTTAGCGAGTCAAATTCTCTTTATCATATTTAATATTTGTACACTCGTAAATAATACAAAAACTCAAGAAGAGAAGCTTCCTCTTGAATGCCATTTATACAAAACAATTATTATTATAAAGTTAACTTAAGTAATATAAATAGTACACTGGTATATCTCTTACTCAATAACGAAAAACGCTTCTGGTTGAATCAAATATTATAAGTATTGAATTAATACGTACATCATTTTTTAGATTGGTGGTAACATTACTAGTTTTAATGTTTGATACCAATTGTCCTCTTTTTTTTATCGCTGTCTCAGGTATTCTTGGACTATCGTCGAATGCAAACGATGCAAGTCGCACATTGGTTGGAAGTTTCAAGCTGTAGGTAAACTGAAGCCGGCTCGGTTTTGGGGACTTGCAAGAAGATCTGTAATATTCAAATATGACTTTGGATCAGACTCCGACATCCAAGAAACTTTGGACACACACCGAACACCACCAAATTCCGCTAATTCTGAAGCATTTTCAACTGTTGCGCTCTTTTAAATTTACTCTTTTGCCTTTAAGCTTACGTTATGCTGATATGATGATGACGACAAACATTTTATCTTGTCAACGTATAGTTTTCAGGAAGAAAAGTATTTCAGAAGATTGTCGCACTGCTGTTATTTATTTCCTTGCAACATCAAGATTTCAAACAATTATATTAATATTGTAATTGTAATGAAGTAATAATTTATAAATTACTAGTGAACCAGTTGCTTCATACACATAAAGGTTATTAATTATGCATTTAAATGTTTACTACACACTTAAAAATTGGACTTGGCAAGGACTGGGACTGACTGTTCGGCGAGACGAAGACAATACTTGAGTTCCCTATAGATAAAAGTAGCTTTTAATGCTTTACATCTTAAAGAAGTGTGACCTAATTCTTTGGCAAGGATATTGGAGACTGGTTTGATATAATTATGAAGAGAAAACCATGAGTTTGAGAGACAGTAGTTGTCAATTATTTAAGTTTAGTTGTAGCAAGATAGTTAAATGGAGCACACAAAGAATACTAAACAAAGTGTGGAGTGTGAACTACTTGAATTTTGTAATTGTAATTAGGAATTTGCTAACCGGAACTAGTTTAGGTACCAGCTTTTGAATACGAAATGTATTTTCTATATATCTATATTACTGTACCACGGTCTCGCCGAATGTTTGGAAACGAATCGGATCGCATATTGATAAGTTTATAACTTCAATAAAACATTTGAATTTAAAAGATCGCATCTTCATGCGTAAAACTCACTATTTATTACTATACATACATCTAAACTCCTGGTTTCCTGTTTTTTGACATTGAAATCTGGATTATTTGATTGTTGAAGGTTATTTGAATTTTCCATATTTGTGCACAAACGTTTCATTACTCATTCAAAAATTCGGAAGCTTACTTGGCGGTGTTCGCAAACACATTATAACATTGAGACATTGTGTTCATTTACAGTAAATTAAAAATATTTATTATCTACCTTTCAAAGGGTTGAAAAATGGAATCTCTTGGATGATGTAGGGATTATTAAATTACTTCCATAGGTGCGCTCATTGAATCGTTAGAGGTACAGGTAATACCACTTGGTATCATTGAGGCTGATGTGGGATCCATGAATCCGTTGTTATCCATGCATCGTCCGAAATCTGAAGACGTTGTTCCATTCCCAATATTGGGTGCTTCGACAAGAGTAGGAGGACTGCTGTTGCTGTCAGCGTTTTGTTCCATGGAATTATCATCCAATGAAGAAGCTGCTGCTGTTGAAGTACCTGCTTCAGCGGGCTTGTCATCCCATTCAATCTTAAACCTTGTTACACGGGGTTGTGTGGCGAGGATGTTTCGCGTCAGCTAAATATTTTTTAAAAAATCAACTAATGTTAATTAAAGATCGAGACAGTAGTCTTTTTTCTTAACACACAAAATGACATACCTTTTCATACTGAGGAGTAGGAGGTGGAGTTTCTCGCAATTCAGGATCTGAGTATTCATTATTTACGTAATAGCCAACACGGACGAATTCCTTCCCTCTGTACGAACATGTCAGCAATACAACCGTGACACCAACAGCATCGGCGAGGGGGATTTTGGAGACATCTGGAGGATCAGCCTACCAAAGGATTCAAAATAATTAAAGTTTAGTTCGTATACCCAATACCCGCTGCTCCCCACACCTCACATTGATGGATATTTGTTTGCTATGCACTTTGTCAGACATCCAAGGAAGTTAAAATTTTCTCAGTATTTCTCAAAAATATAGAGAGAGTCATCATTTCAACAGTACATAAACATCCACATCACCCAGCACTTTGATAAACCACAATGGCATGATGGTGTTAATTACCTGAAACACAAACATGTGACGCCCTTCTGGTACTGGGCCAACAAAAACGGTATCGAGGACTTGATCGTATGCTTCACTTTCTGCCGACCCCACATATATAATCTTCCATTCCAGATCTGTAATAATAATTAATTGTTTTTTTTTAATTCAATGATTCTGTTAATTATTTAAGCTGCCAACTCCTATACAGTTATGATAGTTAGATATTCTTAATTAAGCTTATTTTTGATCATTTACCTTCTTTAAGCTCTTCAATGCATTCAAACGTAATTTCAAACTGAAATGGCGTGTTGAACTCACACGGATTGTTCAGAACAACCACATTTGAAACATGAACTTTCGCCATTTTGAAATCTGGTCAGTGTCAGTCTTAACAGTTTTCCTTCTTTGAAGATTCAATGAGATGTCAAATGTAGCGAGCAACGAATGCCCACAACCAAATTGGTGATGTTCGAGATTATTTTGCCCAGTTCCTTGAGATTTGAAGATGGTGGATGATGAACTACCGTCTGCTTATCCTGCTATTATATCCTCTCAGTTATCTGGAATAAGGACCCAAAAATAATACGACAATTATAATCTAATTAATCGTTTGGAAAACAAAGGCTGCTAATTTTAATAAACTTTTTAAAGATTTGTCAGACATCCAAGGAAGTGAAAATTTTCTCATAGTTTCTTCTCAAAATAAAATGTTGTCATCATATCAAAAATATTAGCGTGACGCAATACAAGCATTTGCGCACCACCCAAGACAATGATAATTGGAGGGAAAGAAGAAAGAAAGAACGCAGCTTACCTTTTCTAATTTCTGACTGAACGAAAAAAGTCAAATATCCCACATCTCACACGCCCTTGACAAGACACTTAAATCACTTCTCGCATAATACTAATTAAAGTGGGCACAAAGTAATGTTTTAAAATTAATGAATGTTAATCAAGTTGTGACAATAAAAAGTTGCTGACTGATGTTGTTTTGTGTGGATTGCGATAACACAAAATTGTAGATGAGCACAGCTCGAGTGAGTGTATTGTGTTAACATGGAGTGCCCAGAGTGCCGACTGTCGACTCCACTCTCTCCTCAGCTCACGCAAAAGGGTTCACTCAACATTGAATGGTTACCAACTTGTGGAACATCTTTATCGACAGTAATTTCTTAAAATAACCGCTACAAGCTCTGCAGTAGATCTGTAACTTTCCCCTTTGTTCTAAACTGCGCTTCTTTCTCAAAGCTCTGGAAAGCTTTTGCTTCAAATGGAAAATTTAGTCTGGATTTGTGCTACCATCTACGTCGGGGGATGCCAAAACTCGGAGCTCAAAATGGAGTGGAAGTATGTTACCAGATGGATAGTATGTGGTCCTTGTTTCACATATTGGCCCTGTTGTCTCTTAACCCGCCTATGCATCACTCTATGCCCTCCAATGTATTAATTTTTGCTTTCTCTCTTCGGGGTATACTCAGACAATGCGTTCATCATCACACAAACAACTTATACGCTGAAACTGGGGTTGGACTTTTTTTACTTTTTTTTTTTGTATCTCCACTTCTCCACAAGTCTGAACAGGAACAGTGGGTTTGGTTGGCGCGGCGGAATGAGAAAAATAGAAAGAAAACTTTATGGATGATCACGAGAAGTCGTTTGATGTTGATGAACTTAGATAGGTAGGGATGTTGTTGGGAACGTAGTAATAACGAAGGATAAGTGATAAGTATCTGCACCGAGAAGGTGGAGAATTTTCTTTGAGTATTTGGTTTACGATGTAGAGGGCGGAACGAGTGCTGCGATGACCTTCCTATGAATGCAATATGCAATGTGTATAAAGAAGTATCATGCCCAACTTTTATGCATGTTCTATCATCCTCGATTTGCTTTCACTTTCGTGAACTGATACCGGAAGTATTGGTCAAAGTCATAGCTGAAAGTCCTAATAT
Source organism: Willowsia nigromaculata (assembly GCA_034700605.1). Lineage (NCBI taxonomy): Eukaryota > Metazoa > Arthropoda > Collembola > Entomobryomorpha > Entomobryidae > Willowsia > Willowsia nigromaculata. The sequence continues at coordinate 21,995 of JAQIXX010002098.1, forward strand.
TAGTTGCTGTTGCTGTCATTCATACATTTTTTCAGCGCAATGCCTAAACATGGTCACGTTGCCCCAAGGATTGACTTTTCATTTCTGATTGTCTATCCCAAAGTACAGTTTTGTGTGGCACATCTCTTATCCTTATTACTGAATTAACAAAATATTCAATCATTAATCAATCCAGAATTCCACCACATCTCAAGACCCAAATAGTCCCTAATGGACTTCTTATTTTTGCAATGTGCATTATTCGGTTATATAATTATTTCACCAGCTCTTTGTTTTTACTTTCCTTATCCCTGTCCATGTTGTCTTAAAATCATGATTTTTTACTCACACATGCAATCGTTCTTTCATTTATAATCAATCCATAATTGATTTATTTACATGAGGTAGCATTCTAGCTTTAAAATAAATATATATTGCGTATACTGCGACTACAATTACTACAAAGTACGAGAACTGTGAGTGTAACCTATGCACAGAGTAAACGAACAGGATGTGTATGATGTAGACTTAACGCATCATAATATCATATCGAAAAACTTTCTCCACAGCCGCACGTTCCTTTAATATTTGGATTGTTGAACACAAACTCGGATGCCAGCTTTGATTCTTGATAGTCCATTTCAGTTCCTAGCAGAGTTAGTTGAGCCTTCTGATCAATTAATACCCTAACACCTATAAAAAGTAGAAAATTAATTAAAGCGAAGCTCAAGCGAAGTTATAATATCAATGATTGATATTTAACTTATGTACACATAGTGCTTTCACTTACCATCTTGAAGTACTTCTTCATCCTTGACTGTTTTCTTTTCCGCATATTCCAAAGTATAGCTAAGACCATTGCACCCTCGCTGTCTTACTCCAATCCGCAGCCCAATCTAATAATTCAAAAAATATGTAGTTAGTATACACACGTGACACACATACTTTAAAGTGATGACCTTTGAATTGAATAAAAGCGTCTCCCTTTGCAAATAAAAAAAACTTACGTATTCATTTTTGCCTTCAAGCAATTCCTTTATTCTGTTTACTGCTGATGGCGTCTAAAAATGTATGAAAAAAAAACAAATATATTTAGTATCTGATACAATGACAATTAATTATCCTGAATATTCAATTATGATTGATGGTTCTTTTCGCAGCAAACGCTCTGATAACCGTTAACGAGTAATCAAAAGCATAAAAACTTACAAGGGTCAACGCAGCTCTTGTGGGTATTAGCCGTTTTCCTTTGACACCTTTCACCGATGCGGTAGCCACAACTTTCGTCCCATAACTTCGAAACAGTTGTGCCGCCCACATGTCAGCCTATTCTGTCACTTATCGACAAAGTCAGTACACAGTAGGGTAAATAAAAGTCGCACAAAACTTATTTACAGGCTCAAACTGACAAGATAATTTTATTGATATCGCATGAACACTTATGAGTTGAAAATGCACTATCGTCAACGCGGTTTCCAAGATTGGACATCTGTAAGGATATCATTGTTTTTGATAAATCTTCCAGAAAGAGAACGACGGAATTCAACACAGTAACTACGCACATGTCACATGCTCTTGTTTTTGTCATGCTATTCATGCAGCTTCCATCCATCTAACATACATGAAAACAGTAAAGAAAAGGGTTATAAACTTTAAAAAGCAATACAGAGAAATCAGCTGTTGTCAATATAAAGCTGGCATTGAGTTCAGCTGATACAATGTATTCACGCAATGCATAAAAATGATGAAAGATTTCGACTGAATGTTTTGATCTTCTGCCGAATAAATTATGGCATTTGGAGAATGGAAAACTACTTTCATGATTAATGTTTTCCTAACAAAGTCGATGCAGGACTTGTATCTGGTTTTACATTTTAGGGTGACTTGATAAAAATCTTAAAATGGCCCGACATCAATTTGCTTATCAATCCATCCCAATTCCCAAATCTATCCTTGGCCTTACAAACTATTGAAGTAGTACTGTTATTTATTCCAGGGTAATTAATGAAGCAGTTGAATATCTAATCAGAAGGTTATAGGACATAGAATCAGTTGCTCGTCTAGATCAAGAACGTGCATCTTCTTTCATTTTGAAGTACAACTAATTTGTACAATTATGTGCTTTTACTTTGAACCATACCCTCTCACATCCCATTACTTTAACATTTAATGATGATTCATCTTATCAATTAAATAAGCATATCTTTTAGTATGCTCTACTTATCGAAAACTTAACAAGTCAAATATTACTACTTCATGGGCTTTGGTAGTTTCTTCCTTAAATCGGTTGGTCTCGTCCCGAGCCCTTTGATCCAGCATCCCAGCATGATCTGATTTTCACCAAAACTTTCACTTTAATTTTATGCATTGTGAAATCTGAATTCTATTTCAGGATAAATATAACGTCAAAGGTGATTCTTGCAAGTATTAGCGTGGGTTGGCATTTTAGGAGACGTTTTTAACTCATCGAGTGTCAAGAAATTGACTGTTCGTACTTAACATAACATGCAAGATACAAAATAACTAATTTTTATTCTCACCTTGATTATCATTTTACTAAGGATGGGGAAAGTACACTTTGACATGATCACAGCATTATAAGGCATAGAAGTCAAAATTGAGAAAAAAATTAGTAGTAGATGGACATTCATCACAAATAAAAATGAGTATTTGGGGCACTTTGCGACAAGCAAGTTCCAAAATCATTGACATGTTGAAAATTTATTATCAATCATCTTCAGATATCCTAATTCTTTTGAAGGTAAGTATTTATGCAAAGGGAGAGAGTTATGAAAGACGATAGCACAAAACTTTCGAATAAATAACTAACATGAGCAAATGCGAAGGAATTTATGTAAAGTAAATGAACATCATGCGATAATGTGCCCAAGGCCCAAATCATCTGAATAGTTCTGAAAATTTCATGTTTTTTCCTGAACCTAGGAGCTGTCATCAATACGTAATCCATATCATTGACATGGATACTTTTTCAGAAATCGAAACGTGTAGCATTAATTCTTGCTACATGACATGACGCCAAGTTTGCATGCATACTACCTAATGATTGTGCCTATAATTGCTGTAATCGAAAATGTATGTGTAATGTGATTATGTGATGTTACATTTGGCTACTGCATATATCAATGCGTTGCTTACGCATGCACATTTCTCCAGCCTCCAGGGTATAAATTCACAACGCTTCAAACATACTGAGGTTACTTTTTTTTCTCAGTAACATGAAAAGTAACTGACGATTCTGAAAAAAAATCGGTAAAAGTAACTTTTCCGTATGCAGTAACTTGAAAGTAACTGAAAAACCCCAATAGTCTCACAATGCACGCAGCTGTCCCAGTACCAATCAAAGTTTGAATTTCAAACAGCACGAAGTGGAGCAGACTTGCTTTTTTAGTAGAAACACAATCACAAACATAAGCATTACACATGCAAGGAAAAAAATTATCTTCATTTCAGTTTTAATTGAATTGGTTTTATTTTAATGATAAAGAATTCTGTGATCACATTAATTTATGCCCAAGGATGTTGAAGAAGATAGTGAGACGATGAAGTAAGAAATTATTAGTGAGTACCTATGAAGTTTAAAACATATGACCTTAAATGCAAATAAATCAAAGCAGTGACACTTTCAGCCGTTGCATTTGATTGATTTTGCATTAATTAACGTTTTACATTCGATTGTCTCCAGTCTCCACAATTTCATAACTTCTTTTCAATAAATGAATGGCTATGATAAGTTTGCATTCTCATAGCTCCCAAATAACCAATGTTAGTGTATGCAAATTCTTTGCTGTTCCTGACTGTCAAGGCCTGAAAACCGTGGCACGGTCCGTCAGTAGTAATAGTTTTCTAGAACCGTGTTTACTCTTCAATTAAAATAAAAGTAAACAGGTAAATGTGAATAAAGAGACGGTTGAGTAATAATGGACGTGTACGCCTGACATTGTGCTTTTGAGTTTACGATATACTCTGCCAAGAAAACACTGTATCATTTGACATGGTAAACAATTAAAAAGGGAATCCATTTTTATCTTGCATATTTTAGACCTTAAGTGGTTATTACAGAGACTTAACACTTTAAAAATTATGCTCAATAAATCTCAATGTTATGGCCAACCAACAAAATATCGTTTCTGGAAGTAGGGAATCTAAAAACTGAATTCTATTCATATATCTTTGGCGGAAACGTGCGACAATATACTAAATTTTCCACTAGGGCGTTTCAAAGCAAATCTTTTCTTCTTGTCAGAACATTCAAATTTTTTGCCGACCGTAGCTTAAAAGGCTCCTCTCATTAAAACCGGATAAGGTCCTTTCCTTCTGTTGAATACAATTGAAAATATGAGCAATCAAAATGCAAAAATAAAGATGTAGACGAATTAGATATATAGAAATCGTTGCATATTTGCTCCCACTCTCATAACTCCTATATATTTCTCCATTTTTGGAAGTATTTCCTTTTCACTCTTCAACAATTATGGTAACAATAATTTTCTTGAAGTCTTAGCATTAAAGTTTACTTCTACAACTAAAGCGATTAGGAAATCACACACCAAAGTGTACGCAAACAATAGAGATTTTCGTGCTTTAAACTGTGATAATTCTGAATTAGGAGAAAGTGTTAAAATCATAAACACAACAAAGCTTTTTCGTAAACCTTCGAAGGAACTATGGTAACCTAACCGTAACGATTATAAATATAATTTAAGATTTTAATAATCACGAAAAGTGCATTTGTAGTTTTGTGAGTTGTAATCTCGTGAAAAAGTTGAGAGTATGAGATGATGAGCTATTTAACCGGATTGTGTGAAAACTGTAATGTAAAAACTGTAATGTTTTCATGAGTAAAAATTAAGGTGATCAGGAAGGTAAGGGTAATGATGCTTGGAGTCACGTTTACAAATTTTACAATTTACAGATTGATAAACACAATACGATGATTAGTTAGAAATACGATGGTATTGGTCATACGGAGTCAATGGCTTCCTAACAATGCCAGTACTGATAACAAACAACTGAGACCACATATCAAAACAATGCTGCGATATTTCATGCCCACCCCATGAAACAAAACAACGTGGCCACAACCCCAGCAGAACAGGCCAACCCAACCACCACACAGAACC
>JAQIXX010002099.1:0-27104 GCA_034700605.1 Willowsia nigromaculata
ATTTTACATTTTTGCTCATATTTCGTACACTTTACGGAATTTTCAAATAATTCTTTCTGCATATCGATGCTTTTAACACTATTAAACTGTGTAGCAAGTTTGAGTGACTTCTGAAAAATTTGTTGATTTGCTTTCCTATTTGAGAAAGAAGGCTTCATAAAGTAATTTGGTATACACTAGCAAGCAAATGGAGCCACTGGGATTATCCGCATATAAATGTAACAAACAATGAAATTAATTGCATTTCTTATCGTGTCCTTGTAGTTGTACGATAGGATGACGAAAACTAATTTGTATCATACCATTGTCATAGAGACCATAGATATGTGCAAGTTTTCAAAATGTAGGAAATAAAACTTGTAATCCAGCGCAAGAGCATTACATCAATTTATTGATCCACACAAATAATAAGAAATGAAACCTAAATCCTGCATTACGAGATGCATTTCACAGCGTATATTAATTTGCTCACCAGTCCCTTAAAGCCACAGAATATATTTATGTGATATATACCTACATTATATGATAAAAAAGTTTAAAACATAAAAATATTATTCGCTACGGAAAAACAACCCCGTCCTCTTACATTAAAATACAATTTTTTTTAGCAAAAGAGTCGTCAAAAATGTGATTGCGCCATATCCACTGACCACTTATGGCAAATGAGTTTTATAACATGTTTTTAAAATAATCAATATCATACTTTTCTCTTCGTCGTGGCCCTATTTCAAGTTAAAGCCCAGGAATTATTGATCCGTTAGAAGTCATGTTATTAGACTATCGGATGGAGTTACTTAAAGTCACTTATCATTCAACCATGCTATTGTAATGTCATTTGTTTGTAATCTGCTGCTCTTTTAAAGACTTTAACAATGGCTTCACCTTTATTTTGGAAGGCTTGTCACTTAACAAAAACTGTATATCAAAAGCTCCTGTACCGCTACTTATTTTATATAGATTGTGAAAATGAAGAGATTGTGGTTGAAACTGATAAAAAGAAACTTATTCCCTTTTACCTATCATTTCTCGTTCTATCTACGGCCCTTTCAGTGTATACAGTTCAAATAGTTGGATACATTTATGATCCAAGCTCACTATCCATCAAACAACTTCTAATTTGTCTAACATTAGCAATGTTCATAATTCTGGTAAACGGGATAAATTCATACGTTCATCTACACACGGATGATTTTCCCATAATATTTAGAAACATGATTAAGTTACAGAAACGTTTGGACGGGGGTACACAGTCTCTCATTATACAAATCGATAAGACCTACTCATTACCTTATTTAATACGACGTGGTACGAAATGGAATAACTGAATTACTAGTAACGTTTAAATTATTATTTTAAAACTTCTATTGAAAATATCCTAATTTGAATGTTTGTTTTTAACAGAGATCATTAAATTCCTAAAACCTAACCTATCTGCCGATTTTAAGGGAATTCTCATGAATGGATTGGTGATCTGCTTAATCTTCTCTGCACTTGTTATGGTGCCCGGAGGCTTGTACTTCAAGATTGATCCGGGGTATCACTTCTTAAAAATATTTGGGTTCAACCACAAAGGATTAATTGCATTGACTTTTAGATTTATAATATTTCAATGGTGTACATTAGAAGCATCGAGAGGTTACGCTATTATTTTGGTTCTTACAATGGCAATTGTCAATTGTTTCATCATATGCTTAAAGAAAATAGGAAAATTACCCCCCGGATGCAAATCAATGCAAAAGTATCGACAAGTTCAATGCAATGCACAAACTGCAGCACATCTTGTGCGATACGTAGGTGGACTCCTAATGTGTGCCGGACTCTTAATTTCCGTAGTTAATAATATCGTGTTGATCAAATACTACGACGTTTTGCCACTGGAACTGTGTACAGTATTCTTTTTGATAGGAAATGTTGTGTACATGGTAATATTTGAAGGTGTTCCTATGGCAACCGAATGTCATGAGTACAGCAAAAAGATGCTGTGTCATCAATGGAGAGGTATAGCGGATTCAGAATTAAGACTTGGGAGGTACAATGGACTTTCTCAAAATGGAATGGTAAAATATTGGAGAAAGTGCTTGAAAGCACAGAAACCCATCACATTTTATTATGGAATAGCAATATTTGAGAAGGATACAAAAGCTAATTACTACGCAAATATATTTTTGTCTACCACTGATTTTTTGCTTATTTAATCTGATGTAAGTGTGGTGACGAATATGGTACGGTTGAATGCTTGTCAATGTATGGGTTAAACGTTACACTTGTTAGGTTACAATAAAAATTTTGCATAGATAATATTCAATTTTTACGAATTTATTAAAACTCACGTTAGCATTAACAGCTTAAATTTTTTATTTGAACACTGATTCGTAGGATGGTGGTGGCTCTTCTTCATGGGTTGGCATAAAATATGGATTAACACTCCTCGAAATAGTTTGGATCTCAGTCACCGGTTCGGTATGCCTTCCTCTGTGTTCAGTTGTGTTATCGGTCATCGTTAAATCTCTGTCATCTTGAAACTCACCAAGTTCTTGTTTATGTTCGGTATATTTATATGGACAGTCCTTGAGACAGCCGTTTTTCCCGAAACATAGCAACAAGATGCGGTAAAAGAAGGGAATCGCAATTATAACAAAAGCGATAATCAAAATCGTAATGCTTGAGTCAATTTCCATATTATTTTTCTGCAGTATCAAAAAAAACACAATTAATGCTTCAGCTTAAGTAAAATAAAATAAATAAAATAAAAGTAAAATGCACACATGTAATGTGTTATTATTTCGTAAAAAAAGAATTACAAAAAATGAATGCAAATAAATAAATGAAATTGTTGAAAGTCCGGAATTAAGTTTACCTTGAATATTTCCAACGGCTGAGCATTTCAATTCACTAATTTGAAATATCTAAGGTTGTGAGCTGCAACTTGTTATTGATCATGCACTCGCTTACTAAATATTTCGTTGCGAGTCATTTTGATGCATGCGAGAGAGATAAGTTATCAGATATGGAACGAAACTTTAGTAGCTTTTCTATAATACAAAACTGTATGATGCCAAAAGCATCCAAAATTAGGGAGAATCATTTATGCTTATCAGTCAGAGCAATCTGCTTGAACCAGTCCAATGTACAATTTAATGTTGTTCACACGTGTTACAAGTTTCGATGGAAAAAATCACTCATGCAACGCTGATGAATATCCCAACAAACCGCACTGAATCAAAATCATTTATAGTTTTCATTGTATTCAAATCTCATCGCTATCAATGTGCATCATATACAATGATTTTGATTGTACTTTCTGTTGACTGATTATAATTAATGAGTTTAGATAATCAAAAGGTACACACGTGCTGCATAACTTAAGTATGCAAACGGATTCCATTTTGCTTATGACTAAACCGTTTAGAAGTATTCAAGCAACTGCAGTGTTCAAATTGTTTTGGATTATAGAACATTGTGTATGCAAGAGTGAGGAATGACTTATTGAAGATAATAGAAATCGTTTTTAATTGTTAATTTACCTCACTTGTCACTTGGTTTTATAGTTGTGAATTAGAGATTCACCCTTGTCGACTAACTGAACATGACACTGACAAATAAGCAAAACCAAATCACAACAGCGGTATGCTGACTGTAAAAAGAATCTTGACAACTTGTTCCTTGTTCATGGTAACTCACTCTAGTCATTCATCTCATTCTGTGACGTCATCATCATTGACGGAAAGGTCTCAAAAGGGAGAGGTTTTATGAAAAATGGAATGCCTTGGTGTTTTATGCCAAAAGAGACAGGATGTCGAAAGCCATAAGATAGAAGTGAAGTCAGGAACTGATATAATAAATATCTACAAACTTTGACAAATAGTTCAGTCTGGTTCGTTACTACTTTCACTTTCGTTTATTGTATTTTTATTCGCGTTATTTCTTTTTGGATAAAGAATTACCCTTTACAAAATGATAGGTAGGCTGTAAAGTAGCCAGTTACAAAATCATGTGTGTTTTAAAGTGTAGACTATGCCAATTTTACAATGCCAATTTTCCAATTTTGGGTTTTGTTTTTTATTTTAAAATCTTATATTCTGCCCTAAGGCAATTTTAAGTGTTTGAAAATGAATCTTATGAGTAGGTTTGTCTTTTATAACTGTGCCGAATAAAATTTGCACTTCACGTTGAAGGTATTGCTGCCATTTTCAAATATTGTGTTGCAACTTAATATTGCAACATAATATTCTCAACTTTGTTCACTTCCATTGTCTTAATACTGCATAAAATCAATACACGTGTGTGTCCTTTTTGCATAATATAAAATTTATTCTGAAAAATTAAAACCATCAAAGAGAAATTGGTTGTGTAATTACCATTTACTCCTCAAATCTATCAAGTTTGTGCAAGTTCTACATAACCAAAACGTTCATGAATTTATGGTATTTTTTGATTTTATAACATGTTTTTGAAATAATCCATAACACACTTCTATCGTAGGAGTAAAACCACGACGACATATTTAGCAAATTCAAAAAGCTCATATTAAATGTCAAAGTTGCATATAGATACTAGTGTGTGGTCTGGAAATTTTAAAGCCAATTATCATACAGACAGGCTACTCAACTGAGAATTCTTTATAATTCACAAGAACATAAAAAATGAGCATTGGCTACACCTCTAATGTTGAAAGCATGTCATAAACTGGATGTGTTTACCAGAGGCTTCTGTACCGCTACATATTTTATGTAGACTGTGAAAACGAACTAATTGTAGTCGAAAAGGGCAAAAAGAAACTAGTACCATTTTACTTATCATTCTTAATTCTATCTGCAGCTTTAACAGTGTATGCCAGTCTAATATTTGGATATGTGTTTGATTATAGCACACGATCCATTGATTTACTACTGATTTTTATTGCTCTTGCGTTGTTTATTCTTCTTGTGAACGGATTAAATTTAATCTTGCTCTTTTACGCAGAGGAATTTTCCGTTTTATTTAGAAACTTACTTCAATTAGAAAAATGTTTGTCTGGGGCGTATGAGTACCTCACTAGACAGATAGACAAATGCTATCCGCAAGCCTACTTGACAAAACGAGGTACCAAATCAAAACTTATTTTTAGGTTTAATTTCAAACTACTTTTAATTGCAAATTTAATATGCTGATTATGTATTTTGTGTTTCAACAGAAATAATTAAGCTCCTAAGACAAAAAGCATCCGCAGAGGTTATGAGTGTTCTCATGAATGGATTGGTTATCTGCTTGGTTTCGTCTGGTATTTTATTGGGGCAAGGAGCTTTGTACTTTCAACTTAAACCGGGCTATTATTTATTCAAATCACTTGGTTTCAACGAGATTGAACTTATTACCTTGACTTTCAGGTATATCATGTTTCAATGGTGCAGGTTCGAAGAATCGCGAGCTAATGCCGTTGTTTTGGTTCTTGCAATGGCGATATTTAATTTGTACATGAAAAGTTTAAGAAGAGCACGACTGTTACCACATTAATGCAGATCAATGCAGAAATATCGGCAAAATTAATGAAATGCGAAAATTGGAGCTCCTCATCATCATGTCATTATAGTATGAATTTTAATAAACTTTATTTAACAAAAACTACTTTTGTTGCTTAAAGCGAAATGATTCGCTTACTTTACTACATCAATAATTATTTATGAAAAATAAAGCTGGTTGAGTTTAGAATTTGCCTGATCCAACGATTCAATATATATTTTTTAGGTTAAAAAATTTAAATCGAGAATAAAGTAAACAACTTGTCCAAGACGTTGTGACAAAATGTCATGAAAGAATGACGATGAAGATGACCGTACGGATACTGACTCTCCAGTCGAATTCTAGCCACGCTGTTTGCAGTCTTCCAAATACAAGATCTCCGACTTGTAAGATTTTTACATTTTTTCAGAAAATTATCAGTCAAATTTCCATTACTTCCAATCAAATCCGTTTCCACGTATATGAGAAACGTAGGTATAATAATGCCACTAATCCCAATAAAAGAAATAACCGGTCCAGAATTTATTATTGCATCCGGTTGTCGAATCATCGTGAATGACATAAAAACCACTATTGCAGTACATCCGAGATGGTGGAATGTAACCAGAGGAGATTCCAGCATTTTGTTCATGCACCTAACTACAATTTGCTGTGTTCTCAGATGTCTGATCAATTCATTTTCATCCATGATCCTCCACATTTTTGTTTCTACCCGATACCTAATTCTCAACCATCCATTTGGTTCCCGAAACAGTAACGGTTTCGCATGAACTGGTTGCATAGCAGAGAAACATGCATCGCTCTGGGTGACACCACCAATTACCATAATGATTTCTAATTGAACAATTCGCACTACACTAATAGCCGCCCATGTAACAAACAAGAGGACTTCAAGACTCTCAAGATCCAAACCCAGGTCGATTTCCAAAATTGCTTTGATTAGAATATGTGCAGGCTCCCACTTAACTGTCAGAATTACGGCAACGCATGGAGGGAAAATAATTATTGATATATTCACCATGCCAATGATTACATAGCCCCAGCGTATTTGTTGAAGTGTGGATTTGTCAAATTTCAGATTTCTCTCCTTCATAATTTCTGCAAATTAAAACTGTTTGATTTAAATTTCAATAGAAACTGTTAGGCGATTTTTGTTTACTAATTGCTTACCTTCAATTTTGTTACTGCAGTAAAATATGCTATTGTAGACGAATGCGAGTTCAGGAACATGACGGTTTTGCTGAACCCCAAAGAGTAGAACCATGAAAATGGCAAAAGTTTCCACCCAACCGATTACAAGCGTGATATCATTTCCACCATCGTTTACACTGTTATCATATTGCCTTGAAATCAAATACGCGGCTAGACTGAATGGGAGTAAAATACCGGTGGAAAGTAGAAACTTTGCATTCCAGCGGAGAGGTCCTATTTGTTCTTTGAATAAGTTATCTTTTTTGTCAAAATACATAAACTCTGATAGGCTAATATACGTAGCAACAAGGTGCCACCTTTTAATGAATTTTTGGAGAGATTTGGAAAGCATTATTAAGGTTTTTTGGTTTAAAATGTTGTGTGGGTTGAAGAAGGTTTAGAGTTGAAGTGAAACCAATTTCATAGCTTCTTTTGTTTTGCATAGCAACTTATATAAAATGTTTTACATGTCTTTCATGAGGTCGATCAATCCCAATGCATAAATGTTTTAAGAGTTAATTTTAAAATATATGTTATGTTTGGAATGTAGACTTGAAGTCGGGCTGAAATACATGCTTATTTAAGAGCTCCGGAATAAAATATGGTCGCAATTCAATTTTCTGCCTCTATGCTGCTTGTGGTTTTAGTATATAAATTTGTTTTTAAAAAAAGTGACCATCATTTTAAAATAAAATAAAATAATTTAATTTGGACAGGATTGATTTTGGAATATATTCGACTCTTCAAATAGGCACACCTAAAGGTAGTAAGTGCTTGGAAATTTAAAAAAAATATTATGTTTTGAGCTTTAAAGTAAGAAATTGTTAGCTAATTGTTTCAGAGATTTTTAATACAAAATCTACCTGGAATAAATTGTTGACTATAAGGTATGCATTTGATATAGACTGACAATTTGGAAAGCCAGGCTAAAATATGTAAAAAAAACTGATAGGAAGACCACTTATTTGTGACTTTTTTTGCCATATATATTTTCTTAGGTTATGTTTTAAGGGGTATGCAGAACTAAAATGAAGGTATATTTCAATATTTCACAACCCACCGTTTTTCTTATTTTTTAGATTAGTCATAGAAATTAAAAGTTTTTTCGAGGTTTGCATATACTGCTTATACTGCATATACGGCGTTTAGCTCTATTCAATATTGTAGTTTTTGTTAAACATTTTATAAAGTATGAGCATATCAAACAAGGCAAAATCAATTTTTGAAAAAACTCAAATGGATAAATTTGTTCTAGCTATCAGCCTTCCGTCTTGTATCTCCGCATAATATTCATATACACGCATTTAAATTCTTAAAGTTTTATACATGCATATTACTTGTATTTGACAAGTAATTATTTTAAAAATTTTACTGCCGATATAATAGAACTAATAATACCATTTGCTCTACGAATCTTTGATTTTTTTTTTTGCATTTGAGGAAATCATAGATCATAGTTTAAACTATATTTTTAAAGAAACTTTTGAATCTCGAATAGACAAAGGACTATGTATTATCATTGCTGATTTTTTATTCCGTAGACTCCGGGGCGTTTATTAGCGAGAGATGTGTAATAGTGGGAGACGACTAAATCACTCCGTAGACTTGATTTCAGAAATTTTCGATGAATCTTTACAATTAGCGTTTATTCTAAATGTCAATGTGTCAGTATAAATGCAAGAATAGACATGCCTTGTGTCAGAGTTTGGTATCTAAATTTTTCAGATACAAATATACATATAGATAGGATACGTATCTGTATCTGGATCTAGTATCTGAGATTGTCACACGAAGTATCTGGTTGTAGTATCTGGAATTGCGAAACAAGGTATCTGTATCTGGTATCTAGTATCTGGTTCAGATACATAAAGTACCGTATTTCCTGTACAGAACAAGTCGGAATTAAAGACCGAAAATCGAATTCATCTGTACTTTTTTGTTTTACAATAACATTTTGTGAGTAATAGCTCATTTTAAAGCCTTAACTTTCAGCTTTCTTTTGATGTATTGATTGTGTCAAAATATGAAGTATGTCGGCATACTAACTTAATCAATTATGATGTAAAATAATTCTGTTTTTCATGTCGATAATTTTTATGATAATCTCTTTCAGAAAAGTCTCCAGAGAACGATGAAATTTCATAATAATGTCTGAAGTAGTTTCTCAAGCTTTAAAGCTTATTTTTAGCTGACTATGGGTATAAGATGGTTTCGAATTGAATACCATGTGTGCTTGTAGACTGTCGTAATACTTGTATACACTATGATGATGGCGACACTATATATTGTAATTTTATTTACAATTCTGCTCACGTCTACGGAGTGATAATTTAAAAACGAGCTTCCAGCGAATAGTTAGATAGATATTACTTATAATCCAGTTTTAGATAGAATTTTGTTTATTACACTTGTTCCTCAAGCTCGCCTTTTGAGGTACCAGCGAATTAATAATAAAATTTTTGTCCAATACTTGATTCGAAGAAACGCGTAGAGCCTTCAACTTTAGTGGTACTTAGGCTTGTTTTAAAGAGCATGTCAAAATTAACAAATGTGTATAAAAATCGGACATTAGTGACTGTTTTGTGACCTTAGGTTAACCAAGAAAAGTAAAACAGACCTGAATGAGGATCCAAAACACCAAATAAAAGATTTATTTCTACACCAATGACTACCTCACAAAGAAAACTTTTTAAATGTGCCTGTATGAGAAAAACGCATGGGCTTTTTATTGACACCCTGGTTGTACAAGTACAGCCGAAGCAAGTGAAACTATGAATCAAAAACTTTTCGGTCTTTAATTCCGGCTTGTTCTGTATTTATAGCCTCCCTCAATTTATAGCCCCCTATACTTATAGCCTTAGAAAATCAAGGTAAATTTCAATTTTTAGCCTCCCTATTTTTATAGCCGGGTTTTTTACATTCTTGTGATGATACTCACATTTACACGTACATAATTGTCAAATGTATGTACATAAATCTCTCCATAGCTACTATCTATGCAATCAAAATATGCTACTATTCATTAATTTACGTGTATATGTGTCTATCAATGTACTTTAGGCTTCAAGGATATAAAAATATTTATGTAATGTAGTTCATTGGGGGTAAAACATGTAGGTAGTCACCCTTGATCTGAATTTTAGCTTCCCTCAAATTATAGCCTGCCTATTATTACAGCCTCCTTTCAGCCCACCAGATTTGAAAATTTAGCCCGGCTATAAATACAGGAAATACGGTATTTATAGCTGTATATGATATCTGGTCCTTTCACACAACCCCAGATAACATGAAGTTAAATGACATTTTGATCACTTTAAAGCCTAAAATTTGATATTTTCTTCGAAATTTCATGAAAAAGTAATAATTTTAAGGTTTTTTTTTTGCAAAAATCAGCAGTTTTTGGTCATTATTTATCATCTAAAATGATATTTTCAAGGATTTTTCTGCATTAAATTAAATTAATGCTATCTCAAATTGCCATCCGCCTTATTAAAGAAAATCATAAACTTACTAATTTCTGAAGACAACTGTACTTAAGGAATCTCGTTTCACCGTATGCATGACAAAGTATACTTGAACCCAGATTGAGCAAAAAAATCTGTTCCCTGACAAGGGAAGGTTACTTAATGCCCCCTCACCTCAGGATTCAATTGACACATAACTTGCACAATGCAGTTTTTAAGCTGATTCAAACGCATATAACAGTTTTTTGGAATGGGCTCGTTGATGCACATTACACAAGTCATAAATCATACCGCAATACCTGAGACACATCGTATCGCTAGCAAATAGCTTGACTAAAACTTTAAAAATGCTTTTAAATGCTAACAAATCGTCCCCGCATTTCTAAAAAAATACTTTATGCTTTTGTTCTGATTATTTATCTTGTTAATTAATTTCAAAACGATGAATTATTTTATAGTGGTGGTGGTGGATTCTACGACAGGTTGGTGAAAGCCCGGATTGGTGAAAAAAAGGTCCGGTTTGGGGGAATGAAAAGTCCAAATTGGTGAAATCGAGAGCCAAATTGGGGAAATCCAAAACCAACACAAATAAAGCCTTTAGCAATAATCGCTGTAATGCTACCACACTACTACTATGCATTTTTGCAAAAACAATACACGGTGAGTTTCCCAACAACTGGAATGCCTTGATTCTACATTATTGTGAGAACCTAATCAGAAAAGAGCGTACATCCTTGCTTGAAATTAGTCAAATGTGTGCTAAGCAAAATATTAATTACGGTCCAAATGATTCTTGGGAAATTTACTTATATATAGCAGTAGTACTGTATGCTACATAAAATTTGATTCAAGCCAGCTTTGGATTTTGCCAAACGTCAGCAGAACGTAAGATTTTCAAAATATCTCAATGTTTGCAGAATTTCTTGCATTTTTTCATTTGAAAAACATTAACGTGCTACTCCAACGTAATATTCATAAAGTTTTAATATGACTTTTGTTTCACAAAGTTCCTGGAATTTCGCGGATTTGTCTTTCTAAAAGGCAAGAAACCACAGGATTTTAGTATCTAAAATACATTTTGAGAAACTTTTTCCATAAATGAGGCTTAAACCTATTTTCAATGAGAATGTGAACCTTGGTTTGGCTTCTTCGTTTGGCCAAAGGCATCTTTAATTCATTCATATTCCAGAGAGTCATTTTAGAAACATAAGTTCGAATTTCAGTTATGTAGTACCAAAGATAAATACATTTTTTCACTCTTGGAATAAAATGTATATTCATTGAATGCTTATTTTAATGTATTTATTCGCATGCATTGAAGAAGTATGTAAATATAACACTTTATATTATTTGTGGGAAGATAAATAAATCTTGTAACCGCTGTTTGCAAGATTATTTAGTAAAAATATACAAGGAAAGTATGAATTTCCTCAATCTGGACCAAGGTTTTACCAATTTGGTTTTTGGTGCTGGCTGGAGGTCCGTTTTGGGTTTGGTGAAATATAAATTTCACCAATCTGGTTTTTCACCAACCTGACGCATTCACCCTTTAGGATAGAATGTATGTGTATTCTATCAAAATCTGACAGATAAACCTGCAATCCAACTGAGGATCATTATATCAATTTTTTAGCCCACAAAATTAAAATGCCACCTAATTTCAACATTACGAGATTCGGTTCGCAGCGTAATTTATTCCGCCTTCCACGCTCATACTAAAAAAATATGTGGAAATTGGCATTATACATTACATGATAAAAAGTTTTATCTAGAAAAATATTAATAAGTAAAGGGATGGTATGCTATCCATTTACATACATGATTTTTTTAATTTTTCTTGCAAAAAAATTGTAAAGAAAATACTTTTCGTGTACCCGCTGAGCAGGCATGGCATGCAGGGTTTTGTCTGTGTGCATAAAATGTATAAACTTGGTTTTAGTGAATCCATATTCGGTTGATTTCTTTCGAGGTTGACGGCAAGTGAGTGAAAATAGGTTTTACTGGTTTTTATGTGCATGAAGCCATAAAAATCGCCCAATAAATACATGTGTTAAATGTTTTAAGCCGGTAATGGAAATTAAAACCTCTTAAACTAAAACTTCTTAAAACCAATTTGTCCCGTAACAACCTACGTTTTGTTAAAACCCGTGGATTTTATTTTGCCTGCCACTGACTAAAAAATCTAAAACTTGTGTAAGTCGTGTGTTGCTTAAGAATTACAAGCTTAAAGAAACAGGCGGTTTTATAATGTTTTTTGAAACATTCAATACCATATATTTCACTTTTACATGCCCATTTGTCAAAAAACTAGGTGTATTGATCCATATAAAGTCATGTTTTAATGCACCAAGGATATAAAATTACACATTTTCTGTCTATTGGAATTGCTTGAAGTATTGAAAAGAATACGATAAAGTCTCTGATGACTCAAACGTGCTGTTCAAATACATAAGTGTTAGTAATTTACTTCAAATTTTAAAGGGATTTAGCCACGTGAAAGGGGATGGATCTGCGTTTGATCCTGTGGGGCAGCGCAAATACTGGTAAACCAAAACCCTTTCTCGAAAACACAAAAATGACTAGCAAAAGTGCCCCAAAACGGAAAAGAAAACTCTTCTACAGTGATAATGACACTGGAAGAGTCTCGTTACCAGGGAGAGAAAGAGTTACTATGTATCTGTTTAGGTGATGATTTCACCGACAGAAAAACTGCTCTTGCGCAGAAGAAAGGCAACAGAGACACCGAAACTTATATTTTTCTTTCTTTCTATATCAAAGAAAACCCTTTAGCACTTGACAAGGACAATTTATCAAAAGCTTCTGTACCCCTATTTATTTTATGTCGACTGTGAAAATGAAGTGATTGTAGCTGAAAAGGATAAAAAGAAATTAATTCCGTTTTACTTATCGTATATCGTTTTATCTTCAGCTCTTACAGTGTATTCCGTTCGAATAATAGGATACATTTACGATCCCAGCTCATTATCCATTGAATTACTTTTAATCTGTTTTACATTGGCAATGTTTATTATTCTCGTGAACGGACTAAATTTGATTGTACTCCTTCACATTGACGATATACCCGTTCTCTTTACAAACCTGGTTGGGCTACAAAAAAATTTGGATGGGCCGACGGAGTCAATCATTGTCCAAATCGATTTAAATTCAAAACTAGATTTGCATTGCAATAATCGTAACCTGAATGCTTATTTTTCCATAGAAATGCTTATTTTTTCATAGAAATGCTTAAATTCGTAAAACACAACCAATCTGTCGATTTTGTGGGTGTTCTCATGAATGGATAGGTGATTTTCTTGATTTTCTCGGGAGTTGTCATGGTACACGGAGGTTTGTACTTCGAGATTGATCCAGGGTATCACTTCTTAAAAATATTTGGGTTCAACCACAAAGGATTAATTGCCTTGACTTTTAGATTTATAATATTCCAATGGTGCACATTAGAGGCATCGAGAGCTTACGCAATAATTTTGGTTCTTGCAATGGCGATTTTTGATTGCTACATGAAATGTCTGAAAAAGATACGGAAATTACTTCCTGGATGTAAATCAATGCAGAAGTATCAACAACTTCAATGTAATGCACAAACTGGAGCAAGACCTGTGCGATACATAGCTGGTATTTTAATGTTTTCAGGACTCTTAATATCCGTAGTTAATAATATCGTGTTGATCAGATACTACGATGTTTTGCCGTTGGAACTGTATACAGTATTCTTTTTGATAGGATGTGTTGTCTACATTACAATATTTGCGGCCGTTCCAATGGCTACTGAATGTAAGGAATATAGCAAAAATATCTTGTGCTGTCACTGGAGACGTGTAGCGGATGTAAAATTAAGACTTGGAAGGTACAACGGACTTTCTCAAAAAAGGATGGTGAAATACTGGAGAAAGTGCTTGAAAGCACCGAAACCAATTTCATTTTATTATGGAGTAGCTATATTTGAAAAGGAAACAAAAGCTAATTACTATGCAAATATATTTTTGTATACAATTGACATTTTGCTACTTTAATGTAATGTAACTGTAATGATTTTCTGGTTAAAAGCTTGCCTAGAATAAAAGTTTCATTAAAGTAATGTTTCATTAAATACTTTCGTGTGAACAAAGTACATAAACACATACAATTTTTACGACTTTTATTAAAACTCACTCTAGCGTCATTAAATTTCCATCACTACCTGAAAACTGACTCATGGTATACAGGTGGCAAATCCTGGACAAAAAAACAATCATGTAGTTCTGATGGCTACCCAAATAAAACTTCACTGACTAGGAGGGTGCAAATGGTATATAAGCGAGTTTTAGTTTAAAATTAGTCAATTTCTATGAAATCGGGCATGCTGAATTTAGTGGTAATAGTCAAAACCCCGAATGCACGAAGCCTATGAGAGTAAAGGATGTTAATCATTAAATATACCTGGGGTTTTGTTTGCATTTGTTGGAACACTAACTATTGATATTAATGGTTTGTGAGAGTTGGTCGTGTTTTCCTGACTAGACTATTTTACACGGGAGTCTATTTTAGTATAAGTATCAATTTTTATTATGTTAGCTTGAAACAGACGCTGACGGTGGGGTAGTTCAGTAAATCTATTTTCTGGAATATCTTTAGAAAAGTCGGGTGACTCTTACCTTCCCGTATATTGTAAAGATTGATACAACCTTAACTCAATCATTAGCTATATCAACGTGACATTGAAGAAAAACTAGTCCAATGGTTACTAGTTGAAATCTTATGCCTTTGTTGTCGTGCAACTTATCCACAACAACAGTTTATAATTGACACTGCTCTTCAAGCGCAAGCAAGGATCTCACGTATATTTTAAGTTTGATTTGATATACTGCCATAAGCTTTGCGTATTCGGGATTTTGACTATTACCATTAAATTTAGCATGCCCGATTTCATAGTAATTGACTAATTTTTAGCTAAAACACGCTTATATACCATTTGCACCCTCCTAGTGAGTCAAAACAGTCTGCAGTTTTAATTGCATTCCGATCTAATTGCTATCAGTGTGCATCATATACATAATTAGCTGTAACGAATTACCGACCCTTTTAATAGAAAGAAGAGGAAAGACGCAGAGCTGTCATTCAGGTTTGGCATGTCAGGTAATTCAGGTCTATCAGCTACGCATTTTTGAATCCAATATCTGCTCGCTGCACTTACATTATCTTAAACTTAAAAACAGCTCCATATGTTTAAGGCATTGTTTATATAATAGTTCTAAAAATGATTGTTCAACATTGGATTTTTTGCATTGAGTAAACAATAACAAAAACATGTATTACTCTGCTCCTTCAAATACATGTAAGGAAGTATGGTCGGTCGGTGTCCCATTTCCTTAAATGAATACTTTTGCATCTATTGTAAAAATGCTGAACATGCTAAAAAATGCAATTGCATTCAGGTATGTATTTTTATGGACTTCAAAATTGTTTCCATTCAATGCAGAAAAAGGGTAACTAACGCTGGTTTATGAAAAACCAGTCAGCTAAATTTAAACTCACAAAACCTCTGCACCACAGGTGCAGGTGGGTTAGTAGCAGTTCATTACCCAAAGGCTTTGTCATTACACCTCAGAATTCGAGAGTATAATACAACTAGTTTTTTACCACAAGTTTTATATTTCTGCTGCTATAATCATAATCATGGTGTAGTTGCATGTTTATGGTAGCGTTTGACTAGGGAAAAGACTTCTTAAGTATTTACCGAATGAAAAATTGTAAAAGACGCTAAGCCTTTTAAATGCAATACGCCGAACAAAAACATTTACCCACTAGTAAAACCTAGTAAAAATTATATCTCATACTTTCTATCATAATTGTTTTGCACGAAAATGCTGAATTTCTAGACAGCCTTTATTTCTATAATGGAATGCATGACCGGTTTGGCCATCCAGTTATCGATTTGGATATGTTTTTTGCCCATCCATCCCATCATCACATCTCTTTCTTGTTTTCATCAGTTCCCTCATCTTTGTTTGACGAATTCATATAAAAACTTGTCCTATTATTATTGATCCTGGATGTAAAATCTGCCAACCTAAGATTATTTTTTTCTTAGTAATTTCATCCAAACAGCTCTGCCTCTCTTTGGTATTTCTGCTCGCAGTGCTTTCAATAGCTTATGCTCTATATCATAGAGACAAGTGTAGCCAACAAAATTCGATCATTGTCCAGCGTTTGGTTTCTTGTTTGTGAGTAAACAAGAGCGAATTAAAAATACATCACTCATCTTTACTAACAATATAAATATGTAAATAAATATAAGATAAAATGATCAGTCGGTGTCCTATTGACTCTTATCGTTGAATGAATTATTTACTTGGGCTCCAAAATATTACACGTTAAAAAAGTGAAAGTGCATTTGGGTATGCAATTTTTTGGTAATCAACATCAGAATCGGTTCCAGCCTAAGAGAGAGTACAATAACAATGGGTTGTTTATGAAAAACCGGTCAGTCCAATTTGAACTCACAAATTCTATAATCTATAGGTAGGATAGTGGTGAAGTTTTTTTTCTTCCTAATGAAACTGGAGTGATAATGCAAGTGGTTTTTTTACCAGAAATTCTTTGCCGCTGCTGCTACGATCATAATCCTTTTGTAGTTGCGTATTTTTGACAGGCTTTGACTGGGTAAAGTCATTTTCACTTGTTACTGGAATGCAAGCAGAACAGCCTAACGCATTAGATAGTAGATTATTCGGCAAGTAGATATTTATGTTGAGAGAGGGAGAGCTAGTTGTACTACCGGTTTGTTAAAATTGGGTAAAGTTAAATAGTTGACATTGCCCTAATATTTAAAATGCATTTATGAATTTCCAATCTATGCCTTCTGAACATGCCTTGGTACATTAATTGCTCGTGATGAAATGATGATGAGTCCATATTCACCTATATCTCCACTCCTTTCCCACATTAACTGAGAGAGTACTCAGCGACTCGGTTAGAAGACTGCTACAAAATCTACAAGTTGTTACTGGAAATATTAACCTTGTAACTGTGAAACCCTAAACTAATGATTAATGATTGGTGAGCATGATAAAATTACACTGCTAAATTTTTAATGTTTTTTGTGAAAAGAATAAGGCTTTTAATAAGTTATCGTAATTATATTGAACCCCAATAGTTTAGCCAAAATTATGCTTAACTGAACTGTCGCAAATTTCATTACTCACATATAAGCAAACTTTATTTTGCATTAAAGCTGGATTACATGGTAATGGAAGATGCCATTGCTATTGAAATGCACAATCATCATGTCACTTGATTTAAAAATACTTGAATGGCTACAAAGCTTCATTCAGTGTGATGCGTTTATTATGAGCTACATTCTCCAGAGCAAAACCAGCTTTTGACTTTCTCAAGATCCATACACGGCTTTTAAGCAGCTTTCCTGTTTAGATGTAAAGTTCTAAAAACTGAAGACGTAAGTACATTAAGATTTTTGCTTGCTGAGAGTGCTAGTGCCAAAAGCTGAGAAAGATCACAAATGCTTACATCTGTGAATACTGTCAGGCAATTTAAACTCGTATACTCCACATGTGGGATAGTTTTTATTGAAAAATTTCTGTCTCTTGTGTTATTATCAATATGATGAAATGATTGCGTTGCAGGTGTACGCAACTCAAGATGATAATACTTGATAATTATCTATCCAGCAGAACGCTCTCATGCATTGCTTGTGTGGATAGATCTTTGATTTCACTTTACTTGATCAACAATGGTAGAATACGAGAAGCCACTAAAATGTCAATGACGTCAATGAGCCAGAAATGAACCATGTAAATACTAGTAACGTAACCAGGCGAAAATATATTGTTCAATATAATTTTGCGATGGGTGCAGCATAAAAGTGAGCTCTTACGCAAATGCAAATACTAGACAAGAATGAAAAATGCGGTGGTCCCGGATTTGAAATGACTTAATAGGAACAAGATTCATTGCTTGTATGGGCAGTGGCAGTACACGTTCTATTAAATTATATAACAGTTAATGTCTACTGTAAGGCGTCCATGTACACAAATAGTGCAATCCAATGATTTTAAATTAGTTTAATCGTACAATACCTACAATAAGAAACATTGTCCTCGTATACATTTGACCACACGATAAGAATATTGCTGGGATTTGCATTTGTGTATGGTGAAGAAATTCTTATTTCACATGAGATGCAAACCACTACTACACTCGTATGTATTCATTTTCAAAGTTTTGAGTTCACTCTCGCCAAAACCAGTGATGGTGATGACGATTATTTGTGCTACAACTCAAAAGCTGATGATTCTTCTGTAATAAAAAATATAATATGTTTTGTTACCGTTGTGTCTGTGTTCTGTTCTGTTTAAAACAATCAATAGTTCAAATTGACTAAAAGTCAAGTCAGTAAATTGTGGAAGTTTAAATCTTTTTTAAAGGAAACCTACGTCACAGTAGTCCCAAATAACTTAAGATATTCATAAGAATGTTTACTTAAATACAAGTTGTACGTTCTACGTAGACTATTGACAATATAAAAGCATGGATGTGGAATACGAAACAGATAATTTAGTATCAGATCACAGCTTAGAAGCGGAATACGATTCCTCCATCGTAGAGTACTATAAAGTTACTAGTAGTCAACTGTTTTTAGAAATTTTAATGTGTACCGATATCTTTGAAGAAGTCGTCCCAATTGTCAAGAAAATTTCTGGACTGCATTTAAAGAACAATGTCTCAGATTCAATTTAGAAGAGACTTTTACGCTAGTAGTGACATTCACGCTTATCTTTTTGGTTGGATTTGTTGACAACTGCTTGGTGATCCTGGCGGGGATAAAACGACCACAAATGAGGACAATAACCACCATATGTATTACGAACCTTGCTTTGGCTGATTTACTCCTGATAATCAGGAGTAAATCAGCCACAGCCAAGTTCGTAATAATAATCTGCGTTCCCGGCGTACTTCTCGAGTAAATTGGTACACGTAAGCTCAAATTATAAAATTTTAAATGAATATAACTTTTAATGAATGAATGTATGTATAAATTGGATATTTTGAACTGCAATATGAAGTGCTGAGTTCTTTGGATTGAGTAATTATCTACATGCTTTCGAATCAGGTGACCTTCCTACTAAGGATTTATTTCTACAATTAACTTGCACTTACTGAAATTTTCATGAGTGGTTTATTTTACTCTCAATTTTTATATAGCGTGTCATTTCTCCGCGTTATTAATCAACTCTGCACTTAAAATAGTATTCAATTCTGTAAAAAAGTGCTCTCAAAATAAGATTTTCAATAAATTAGGTTGCAAATTTTATTAATGGGAAAAATCTTTTCAGCACCCTTTTTCCGGGTTTCGCACCATTTCTAACGGTTTTGGCTCCTCAAGCAGAAAATCGAAATTAGGATTATAAAGCCGGTAAAAAGGGTGATGAATCCGGTGTTACAAAAATTGTATGTAAGTGAACGTGGAGGGCTTACATATTCTTGACACTTATTTGTCATTTATCCCTCATAAAGTAGGTACACAGTTGGAAGCCATAGTCCATGATAAAATTTTCTTCTTCACTCTGTGTAAAAATTGATATGACAACGTACGTTAGTTTTCATGTGATATATTGTACTTTACGAAATAAATAGGGCTTAGTCAAAATTTCTTACTTCAATAGCGTGGCCAAGACTGTTCCCGACAATTCAGTTTATTGTTAGAGTTTACTGTTGCAATGACAAGTAAACAATGCATATTTTTCCTTCGCTAAATACATGTGAAACCAGTATGGTCTGTCGGTGCCGTAATTATATGAATGAATGATTTCGCATCAGTTGCAGACAACAGATCATGTATACGTCGGAAAAATGCAATCGCATTTAAGTATGCATTTTTTGCATCTAGACATTAAAAATAGAAAGCCTGGAAATGGAAAGGAATGATTGATGAAAAAGTCAGTTAAATTAAAATTAACTAAATCTCTGCTCCGCGGGTGGGATAGTATTAGCTTATTAAGCGAAAAAGTTTGTTTTTACAGTACTGGATCGATGGGATCCTAAACTGTTTTTTTATCAGAAATTCTCTGCCTCTGCTGTAATATTCCTAGTCACGTTGTAGTTGCGATTTGAGCAGCTTCTGACTGGGATGCTAATGAATCTACTTTAGAATCTTAAGCCGGCAGAACACCTTTAGGCTTGCTGTTTTGGCACGATTTTTGGTTCGACTTTTTTTAGGGAAAAATCTTTACTAAATGCGCAATGGTAGGACTTGACGTCATTAAAATACAAATGAGATGAAAAGAAAACATATTTGTACCAGTAACACCAGTATTAAAATTACACTCCATAAAAGTTTGCAATATGTGAAGTACAAAGGTGATCTATTAAAAAATGCGAATATTTGACAAAATTTAATAATAAAGTGGTGTCAGAGCTGAAAAGACTCAGGAGAAATAATACTCCTCGCTTCTAGTTGACTAAACACGTATAAGGTTGTTGTTAACACAACAAATTTTTAATTTATTTCTATCTTTTGATACATAAAATTAGGAACAATATACTTACATACATTTTATCATACTGTGACTGCACTGCGGTGATATCCATCTTTAAATGGAAAATCATTATGATGATGAGAAACACAACTACACTCACGTGCATTATCTTGAAAGTTTCCAGTTCACTTTTATCTTAAGTGGTGGTAGTGGTTAGGACGGATTATCGTGGCCAAACTCAAAAGCTGATGATTCCTTTGTTTCCTTTGCAATAAGAAATAAATCATATCAGGGGAAATATGCGAATAATGGGATGTGAGTCTTCCTACTTCGTTTTTTTCAGATAATCACTAGTTAAGATTGACTTAAAGTTAAGTTGGTGAAGTTTATAAACTGTGAAATGTAAACACTTTTTATGCGGAATCTATGCAATCCGTAATCCCAAATGAAATTGAGAAACTGCTAAAAATAATTACTTAAACCTAACATAATTTGTTTTCTATTGCAGTGTAAAATATAAAACCATGGATGTGCAATACGAGGCTAATAATTTAACATATTTACAATCAAAGCTTAGAAACCGATTATGATTATTTCACTCTGGAGTATTCTAATGATAATAATATTAGCCAACCAGTGACTGAAATTTCAAATGAGACCGATTATCTTGAAATGAATTGGACCGATTGGGAAGATAACCTGGAGCTACTAGATGACCAGTATCCCAGTTTACAACTATGGACTTATACTTCAACTGTGGCTTACATACCGTAAAATCTCATATAAACACCGGGGCGTCTATTTACATCAACGATTTTTTGAGTCCGTAGACGCCGGGGCGTTTATTAGGGGGAGGCGACTAAATTACTCCACTGACTTTTTGTTCCAAAGTTTTAAAGAATATCTTACAGTAATGCATACATATATGATAAAATCTAAGGGTAGTAGGCATTATTGGCATTTATAGACACTTCCTGCATTAAAAAACACATCCAATGCAAAAGATACCAAATAATATGTTGCCTATTCACTTAAATGAACAAATATACACTGTTTTAAATACGGTAATTTAATAAAGGGAAACAGATGAGGCGTCTATTAGGAGGGGAGGCGTCTATTATACTCCGCCGACTTTTTTGTTGCTAGACGCCGGGGCGTCTATTAGAAGGGGGCGCGTATGAGGAGGAGGGCGTTTATTTGAGACTTTACTATACTAATATTCGTATTTGGAATTGTTGGCAACTGCATGGTGATCCTTGTTGTGGTAAAAAGGCTGCAGATGAGGACAGTAACCAATATTTTTATTATGAATTTAGCAGTGGCTGATTTCCTCCTGCTAATATTCTGCGTTCCACCCTTATTTGACATCTTTATTTTTGAAAGTAAGCTCCTCAAATTCTGCAATTTTAGAACTAATTGAACGAAAAAATTTGTGAGAAAGCATCACTATATAAATCGTATATTTTGTTCTGCAACGTACTATGCTTTTGAGTTCTTTGCGTCCAGTAGTTTACTGGATTATTTTAAAATAAAATATATCAACATTCATTAACACAATACTTGTTTTATTATAAAGTTTTGGGAATGACATCAATAGATTGCAGAGGTAGGGCGTACATGGCAATGGTGACTTTATGCGCCTCAGCATACCTTTTGACAGCAATTTCACTTAACAGGTTGGTTGGCCGTAATAATTTAATAAGTGTTCTTGTTTCTAAATAATATGTGAAAACTCTAATTGTCACAGAGAGTATTGTAACATAAGTATTGTTATTTCTTACTAATATACTCGTAATTTGGGTAATTGGAACATCTAGTGCTAATTAATATAGTTTACTTAAACAAGGATACGGAACGATGTGAAATGTTTGATGCACTAATTTCATACTTTAGTGGAGCATTTTTTTAACATAATGGAATTCATAATAAACAAATGAAAAGAAAAACTAAGTATTTAAATGATTATGCACAAAACTACTTTGGGACAAACAACTGGCTGAAAAACATCAAGAGAAGTTAGAAAGGGAGTGTAAGTTTTGCATGCGAAACAATGTGATAGCGTAGCTTACTTCCATGGCTTTCTTTTGTTTTTAAGAACGTTACATTTATTAATTGAATTAGGATGCATAGTTTTCCGTTTTTAGGAAGATTGTTTTCTTAGATATGAAGATATATCAAGAGGAAGAAAAGTGAGATAGATTTTTTACTTTGCATATTTAAAACGGTAGAAAATAGTTATGATTAATTCATTTAAGGATATGGATGCAGTACCTGCATAATTCAAACTGCAAGAAGGGAGTCATGAAAAGATTTTTTAGGTGAGAAGTTACAAGACATATTTCATCAAAACATTTAAGTTTGCTCACATGAATATCAGAACATAACTACCAGTGAAAATTTACATGACATGATTTTTTGCACGAAAGCTTCGCATTACGAGACAACTTTTCTACTAAACTGAAACTGCGTCGCCTCATGTAACTCAAACGCCTCACTATTCATCAAAATGTCTCATATTTTTTTATCAGAGGTCTCAAATTATTTCGCCAATTGTGCATATGTATTGATGAAGTGGAAATTCTATAACTTTTAGTGTATACTCTACAATAAAGATATGTAGTTTTGTAGCTAAACGTTTGATAATTTTACAGGTTCCATGATATTTTGGCGTTGCGGGGAGGGTGCATAACAACCATTAATCTGGACTAGTAGATACATCTGCAACGGGACTTTAAGTAAAGATCAAAACATAAAGCGCGCATACAGACACCCCAAAGAACTCATCTATCTTTTGAAACTATGCACGTTAGTA
The DNA here is from genome assembly GCA_034700605.1 of Willowsia nigromaculata. Lineage (NCBI taxonomy): Eukaryota > Metazoa > Arthropoda > Collembola > Entomobryomorpha > Entomobryidae > Willowsia > Willowsia nigromaculata. Next base: position 23,463 of record JAQIXX010002099.1, read on the forward strand.
TAACAATCTTTTGCAACCAGCGGTGTTAATCACTTGCCTTTTCATTATCAGTACACTGTGTACATCCAAACACGGTTTGCAAAGGAATCTACAAGTATCGATTTTTATCTAGGCAAAGTCTAGTTAAAATTATCTGAATAATATAATTAGCTTTATAATACTATTTATCATAAGTCTTTTGCACGAAAACAATGCATTTTTTTACAACTTTTTCCCCTACATTAGAGCGCATAACCGGTTTGGCCATTTTAATAGTTTGTATTAATTTTAAGATATTTTATTCCAGTCCATTTAATCATTACTGTCTTTCTTGTTTTCATAATTTTTCTTTGTTTTATCAAACGAATTAAAAAAAACTTGTCCTATACACTTGCTTCAAACTATTGCAGGTTGCTAAACTGTAATCACATTTAGGTATATATTTTTTTGCTACTATACATAACAATCGGTTCTAGCCTACAGCAGAAAAGAATAACCAATGCTTGTTTATGCCAAATCTAAATTTCTGTAAGCTAAATTTCAACTCAGAAAATCTCTGCTCCACAGGGAGCATAGTACAAAAGTTTGGTTTTACCCAAAGGAAACCGGTGGTGCAATACAACCAATGTTTTACCATGAATTTTTTGCCGCTGTCGCTATGATCATAATCACTACATATTTTGACTGGCTAAAGTCACTTCTACTTCTGAGTGGACTGCATGCCAAAGAGCTTGACGCATTTTATATTAGGCAAGATTTTTTCATTCCAGTTTTATAGAAAAAAGTCGTTACTAAAAAATATAGAATACTCTCAGCAATTAAAATGCAAATGAACCGAATAAAAAAGCATACATGAACCAGCACCACCAGTAGGACACTCAATACAATTCTGCGATAGCTGAAGCATAAACTGATCTATTAGACACACAAGTATTCGACAAAATTGAATATTAAGGTGGTTTATTTTCTTAAACAACTCAAGAAAATCATCTCAATTTGCTTACACATTGAGTGAAGTATTTATACACATTCTATCAAGTTTTTTAATGTTGCTGTTTACACGTCAAGTTTAATCTAATGATTTTTAATTTAGTTTTATCCCTTCGTATGTTACCATCAATTATAAATATTAAACTTATATATATTTTATCATACAATGACAATAGAGCTTGTACATCTGTATGTAGTAAAAATACGATGAAGTGAGATGAGAAAACATAAACAATAGTAACACTACTGCACTGTACATTTCCATCATGAAAGTTGCGAGTGCACTTTTGCAATGATTGGTGGTGCTGAAAATTATTTGTGCTCTGCTAGAACACGAAAGCTGATGACTCTTGTGTGGCGAAAAATTAACCACATCTTGGGTATAATGGAACTTATTTTTTTCATTTATTAAGACACGCTTGTTTTAAGTCTTTATTATTTTTATGTGCTAGTTTATTCATTCAAGGGCAATATGCGAATTGTCGGATTTTTGAGTGTTCTGTATGTGCTCTTTTAAAACAATAACGTTTAAATGGTTTAGGAAGACTAACAGTAAAGTTGTGAAAAGTGCATAAACCGTGGAAGTTTAAATTTTGTGCAGTGCAAAGTATAAAGTCATGGATGTAGAATACGAGACTGATCATTTAGTATCCAATCACAGCTTGGAAACTGAGTATGATACTTTCACTGTCGAGTACTCTCAAGATAATAGTAGTAAAACCTTGACTGAAATTTTGAATAAAACCGATTACTCTGAAAGCCTCATGTCTACCGGGAATGACATCTGTGCAAACTATTCTGCCTTTGATGAACGGAATCTCAAACAAAATTTAGGATGGACTGTTCTCGTAGTTGCGGCGTACACGCTAATATTCTTCATTGGGTTTGTGGGAAATTGCATGGTGATTCTGGTAGTGATAAAACGGTCGCAGATGAGGACAATAACTAACATGTTTATTATGAACTTGGCAGTAGCTGATTTACTCGTCATAATATTCTGTATTCCATCCGATATTCTCGAGAATATTTATAGATGTAAGCTCAAATTATACAATTTTTGTATAGAACTAGACGAATATGTAGATTTTTACATTTAAATTTTTTCATACATTTAAGCATGGACACTGGGACACTTAATGTGTAAAGGTGTACCGTACATGCAATCAATGTCGGTGGGCGCCTCAGCTTACTCGTTAGCAGCAATTTCGCTGAACAGGTTGGTTGGCCACAGTGTCAAAGTTATACATAGAATATATAATTAGTCATTGTACAAAAGCAGTTAATTATTTTGATATTGTTTTTTAGATGCAAAGCTATCTGTCATCCTCAAGTTCCCCCAAGAGGACTTTCCAAGCGGAAGGTTTTATTTACAATTTCTCTGATATGGACGATTACAATTACACTGTCAGTTCCCTGGGCGATGGTGCACAAACTCATCGGTCCTTACACGACTAGTTGTGTATCATATTGCATTCAGAGCTGGGAGAATCCATTGTATATAGACATCTACTACCTTGTTGTTCTTGTGTTTCTCTTCTATTGTTTGCCTCTGATTCTCGTCTTCATTGCGAACATCATCATTTGGTTCAATGTTTCCAAACGAAAAGTTCCACAGGAATCTGCTTCTACGACTCGCATTGATAGAATGCATCGTGAAAGTCGGCAGAGTGTCGGTAAAATTCTGGGAATCGTAACTTTTGCATTTTTAGTCAGTTGGCTTCCACTCTACGCTCTTGCGACAAAGCATATTGTTACAGGTGAGCTAAGATCATGGGAAAGTGACATCTTAATACCTCTGGCACAATGGCTTGGTGCTTCAAACAGTAGTATAAATCCAGTATTGTATGCATTTTTGAGCAAAAGGTTTAGGGAGATGTTTAAGTCACTGTTGCCGTGTATCTACAGGACAGAAAAAAATTGTGATAAGAAATGCGGATTAGAAGCAACAAATGATGCCTTCTCTTTAAACTCTACTGGCACTGAATCTCATGTTACTCAATTGTCAAGAGAAACAATTATAATGAGCATAAAGGAAGAGAATTAGTGGGAACATTTTCAGATTTTGTCATTGGAAAGATAATACACCAGATTTTTTACTACTAACAGCAATGCATGTACCACATACTAGAATCTTGCGTCTATTATAAGTTATAAAAATCAAGCAAGGTGTGTACAGGCCCTGATTAGCTACTCAAAACCGACGATCCCAATGAAAGACTGCTATTCAAACAGTGTATCATTCGGCGACTGCTGCCCTTCACAGTCTTGAACTCTTAAGTGGACCACTAAAAGATTGACTTAACTATCAAAAGCTTTCTATCTCTTGTCAATGAATATGTCAACACTATTGCTTTATTCGTAGATTTCATGCATTCCTCATCAAAATATTCAACGCACACTTGCATTTTCATGTTGCACGTCGCCAATCTGACATGCACAACTTCATGAGTTCTATATACAAAGGAAACAACACGAACTCATACATATATAGGAAAAATCCTTATTTCGTGTCGTGAAATCGTGAAATTGTAACTGACACAGTACGATGGAAGCTTACTTCTACTACTAACAGTGAACAATTTCTAATACCTGAGCACATTATACATTTCCCTATCTGAATAAGTCAATCAGTGAGTGTTCCCTTTGAACTGGTGAGGCGCGTATAAAAAACAG
>JAQIXX010002100.1:0-27097 GCA_034700605.1 Willowsia nigromaculata
CTATTGAATGCAAAAAAGTTCATTTGGCTAGCTTGTATAGTTTCGGAATAAATTGGTCCCCATTTATTTATTGGAAAAGTGACCTCAACTTACCAAACCCTGATCAGATGGGGGTGCACGTTTTTAATTTAAAGACACTATATCCAGGTACATATTATACATAATTTTCAAAAAATTAAAAAATATCGTGTTTAGCCATGTAGAAATTAAATAAAGCTACTCTATTCTAAGCTGAGGTTTGTAAATAGTGGGAGTTTCTTTGCATTACTCCAAGTTACTTATAATCCAGAATATAATATAAATGCAGAAGGAAAATTTAGTTTTAACAGTTGCAGCCAGCTATAATTTAAATACATTAGAAAACATTGCTGTATCATATTGCATTACCACAGAAAGTGATCCGTATTTCGGAATGATAGAATATGCGTTTGGTTTTGAAATGAGTTATATCCCTTTCTCCTACCCTGCACAGCAGAGGTACTACGAAATTTGAAATAGTTGGCCATTTTCCTCAGGCCCAAAAATTAGATCAACAATTTTAACACACAATTCGTCATGCTGCTTTACTGCAGTTTTCGCATCTGTGCAGGTTTATGAAATTCCGACATGGTAAAACTACGAAACTCTCCGATCACTTTGAAATTTATGCATATGTTTACGCTACATCAGTTTACCCCACACACGAAATTTTGAGTCCATACAACAAAGCATGTAGAAGTTATGCACAAGTTTATGCGCAAACAAAAGAGTGCCAATTCATTCCTAAACTAAATAAGATATCGAAATGAATCTTTTTGCATCTTGTAGAGAGTAAAACACTGAGTTTGTGATTTTCTTTGATTTTTAAAAATTTCAACAAGTTACACTGAAAACTTTAAAAATAACGAATTTTTTATGGATACGCATTCTTGTACGGCGTCCTAGTAAGTCAAGAATATTTCCAGGAAAATTAGTTTTTTAAGCATTTCAGCGATATTTTTTAAAATTTTTTTTAAATTAACCAAAATCACAAACCCAGTTTTATACTCTCTACAAGATGCAAAAAGATTCATTTCGATATCTTGTTTAGTTTAGGAATAAATTGGCGCTCTTATGTTTGCGCATAAAATTGTGCATAACTTCTACATGCTTTGTTGTATGGACTCAAAATTTCGTGTCTAGGGTAAACTAATGTAGCGTAAATATATGCATAACTTTTAAGGTGATCGGAGACTTTCGTAGTTTGACCATGTCGGAAATTCATAAACCCGCTCATTAGTAAGAATGCTATAATGTACTGGGAAACTAGAAAACATTGAAAATTGAACCTTCATGTCTCGGTAGTCTTCGTATTCTCGAGCTAATTGTATCATATCATTTCTGAATTTCAATCTATATCCACCACACAGTCCGCAATTTTTTAGAGCCACTAAATGACGCCGAAAAAGTACAAAAGTTTTTGGTGGTTTCCCAAGCTTTAAAGTATTGATATAAATATCAATTTAAATCATTATAATAAGTTGCGCTACTGTTCAAAATTTAAATTTAAATAAAACATCCGAAATCCATGAGCTATATTTACAATTTTCAAAAATATGTGCATTTCAACTTCACATTCTCAGCATGCCTGCATAGATATTTAAACATTTCATTTCAAAGACTTCCAATTTAATATTTCAATGGCTTTCTCAAAGACCACAAATTATGTGCAAAAATACACCTTACTATTTATTTTTCTCAATACAAATAATTAGGATTTTGTCAAGTTATAAAATAAATTTAAAAATATGAAAACAGTTACCATCGCGTTTTTTCAACATCGTGGTTCAGATTACAGTTCATGGAGCTACTACTTATGCATTTTTGTAGTAGCTTGAATTAACTCTCGGGGATGTGAGGAACTATTTTTTCGTGAGGTAAACATACCGCTCTTCGTTCTTGAAGTTTATGTCATGCCTATCTCAATTTGCTTTCAAATGAGTAGTTTCTATTTGGCTTAGAACATTAAAAATTAATTATAAACTAAATGCAAATTTGGCCCGATGCACAAATATTGAGATTCATTTTGTAAAGATGCTTCTCAGTTTTTCATTTAAAAATGAAAATAAAAGAGGTAATACTGAACGTGACTAACCGTATCTAGTAGCTCTTAAATAGAGAGCAATAGTCACACGACCGACCAGTGCTCTTCAAAATTCTACATCAGTATTAGGTCCATGGTCTGCACAATCAATAGTCAATATTACCATACTACACTCAAGATTGAATTTTTCTTCTCAAGTAAATGAACTGAAGTTAGAATTGTGGCATGGGATAAGGTGCTCTATTTGATTAGATTCTTTTGAATCGTTATCAGCAGATTATGCTTCTGTTACAAACATCGCCTATAAGTTTTTTCCTGGCTTCCTTGGCAGGAATTCGGAATCACGAATATTACAAAAAGTGCATGCAAATCAGAAACTCTAAACCTTCCCCGGACGTTCTTACCAAGGTAAAAATTACAGTAAAAATCTTGCAACCTTTGCACTTTGTAAGAGTTTTTACTCATCAAATTAATGAATAGCAAATATTACGGCCCTACATTTTCGCAATCAAAACTACTAAACCTGCATGATTTCTGCAAAGGATTAACATTATTTAAGGTAATTGTTCCCCATTTCTCATGGAACATATGTTTTAGCGTGTAAACAACACAAAAATTATTCGACACATAACCTCAAATTGCAACGATAACCAGAATACGAACTCACTAAGTCTTTAAATTCTACGTCCACCACTGAAAGTGAGATTAAAAATTTTTTTCTACCATGTCCACCAAAACTTTCCATGTTTAACTGAAATTTTTAACATGATGCCAGAGAATCTCAAACTGATTAGTAATACTTAAAACTTTTACTTGTATATATAATTATGTATTTCAAGAATTGTACGATGATTAGCTCATGAGACTTGATGCAACTCAAAAGAAGATATTGAAACATGCATTTAATAGGAAACGATTTGGGAAAGAAAATGATAAGCTTACATACAATTGTGGAATTTTAAATCATTTAAATGTCAAATGTCACTTTCCGAAATCAGGCTGAGTTATGTTTGCGAGAGAGAATGAAGCATCATCATTATCATGATATGTTTCCTTCGATTTATGACAACACGAAGCTGAGTATGTAGCAACTGTTAATTTTCAAACAGTTTAACTTTCAGTTTTGGATTCCAGAGGTTTTTTTTAAAAAAATCAATCTCTGAATGTTGGATTTAGAGAACTAATTACATTTGATCATGGTGCTTTATATGCTTGCTAATATTGTATGTTATCACCATGATGTTACTTGGGATAAAAAATTATTGAAATGACGATAGTTAAGGAAACCTTTAAATGCAAACTGTTTATTCAAATTTTTTTTATCTATTTCAAGCTGTGTTGTTAACTATTTATAATTGGACTCAAGTTACTAGCATTAGGCAATAGTTGGACACTGCCACTAGGTCAGAAAATTTAGCTGCTTTGTGCATCACCCCATATTTATAAAAATATTTAGGCATTCCTTCTCAAAGATAAGATGTGGGTGGCATTTCGGCAGATACTATAGATGAATTGACACGTATTAAATACACACGGATACTATAAACACGGATTAAAATCAATGAAATGTTTATTGATAAGTAATTGTAAAAATAATTTGGTCCCGTTTAATAAATCAACTAGAATTCGCTTCAATACCTGCATGTTGTAAATCCATTCAAATCTATCTCAAATTGGTATCTTGAACCAATGCATTAAGGCTGAAAGAATGAGTATATGAAATGTGAACTTATGATTCAGCCACAAAGCTAATACCATATCTACGAAGCAATTACTTTTATTAAAGTTATCTAATCTGCGTTAAAATTTGCTGGTGCAAAGGAATGTCCGCTTGTTTGGGATGATTTCAGTTCAATGAAGGACTCCTGTACTGAAGTCAGTGGAATCACAGAATTTTCTGTGGTTATAGAATTTTATAATTTAATAGACACATGTAGAGTAGACTTAACTCTTGGGTTAGAAATATATGTAATAATGATAATCTGCAAGAATTAATGTGAGAGTTCTAACCTTATTTATTATGCGCCCCACTGTTTTATTTATCCTTATTAAATTTATCCAATTTTCTACGACAAGAACACTCAACCTCCACCGAATAGAAAAGAGCACAGTTTTAAAAAGATATTTTTCGTCGTACAAATTACACAAAAACACTTCAGTTTGTTGCAAGCTTCTCTAACTGTTGCGGGTATATATTTTTCGCTGCAGAAGCAGCGATTAGTCTCGAAAATGGATTCTTCATATTTTTAGTCTTCTTAGAAACAATGTATCATTTTCCTCCTACTGTCATATTTCAAAATTCAAAAACTGATCTTTGGACTCATTCACACTATGGAACTTTGGCACACATGCCCACAAATGTTTTAAAACTAGTTGTTATTCAGCTTAGCTACATAATTTGGGTATCAAGATTCAAAATCGACTCTATCCACAGCTTCAATACTTATTCCTGTCTCCATTGGAATGTCACTTTTTGCAATCAAATGCTGCAACTGTTTAGTGTTTAGTATAAGTGATAATAAAATCATGAATCCGATATGCCCAAGGCAACTCTAAGGGAAAAATATTGCATTTATCCTTGTAATGATTTGCCTCTAACTATGACTCTTCGAATTCAATTTCAGTCTTTTTTGATGAGGGAGTTGTTGGAAATTTTTCTAAGTTTTTATCGTCACTTCGTACCACCATATCGGGGATTGTGACTTGGCACTCGCGATTTAGCACCAGGCCAAACTCGTCAAATGTTACCATAATATCGCGATTTGTGATATCGCTATTGTGTCGGTGATTCCTGCAAACAACCCAATCCATATTTGACAACTATCGCTATCCCTCCTTTGTACTTACACATTTACTTTTGCTGTTTTTCCTTTTCCTTTCTTTTGAACTACGAACAAGTTCCGTGAAATACACACATCAGGAACATTCAAAGAACAATTGGCTATATGGTAGTAAAGGAACTCGCTGACCATCGCATTCCAAATGACTGGTACGTGCGAGAACGAAAAGGGATAAAATACATAAAAAAACGCGCAACGTCTTTCATGGCTACAAGAAAGAAGGACTTTGTACAAGACACTTGGTCACATAGTTCGATAGATAGGTAAGTACATTCGCCCAGATAAAAAGACGGCAAGAGACAGATCAGAAAAATGCTACTACTTTTTATTCTTATCCTCTCATAAAAACTAGCAAAAGAATCGAAGGGAGTTGCTCATGTTATGCTGAAGAAAAATGAAACGGTGCTTCTCGACGTAACAAGTTTATACGTAACAAGGTAATATCTCTTTTCCTTCTCGTTTCCACTCTTTCAACTACTTATCAAGTAAACAGGTACGCTTTGGTTGGTAGGTAGATGGAGTACAGTAATGAATTCAAGAAACACCACAGCCTTTCAGCTAGCTTATAAAGTATCGTCCGTTAGGTACTATAAAGGGGAAAACGTATAAATGTTCAATCTGTGTTTCAAGTCAGTCGGCAGTGATAAAAGACCCTGTTCTTACTTTTTTTTACATCATACATTCTCTTTAGTCTACTCAAGTCTATGTCGCCCTTTCATTTTGCTGACTAGAAATGGCGAATTGTACAGGATACAGGATGACGACTGCAGCAAGACGAAAGTGTGGGAATGACATTTCTGGACAAAAATTATCTCCTATCATTTCTTTCTTTGCAAGCACGACTAGCCGTTCTTTTCTTCTTTGTTACATCTATGCCTCAGATAATTTAATTTCTCATTAGGGGAAGGAAACAAGAGGAAATCTTTGGCCGTTCATTATGTACACCACATCACTGCCACCAGACTTATCTTCAAAGCCTTAGTTTTGGTGAATCGGGATGTCGGTGGCGAGGCCAAGTTATATAATAGTGGCCGAGTCTGATGATGAAAATGACGAAAATGATGTTGAGTAATAATATTAAGAAAGATTCCTTTATTTTGCAGCACATCATGCCATAAAATGAATTATGGAATGCTACACTTTCTCCAGTTTTGGATGGGGAATGGAGTTCTCCCTAATATAATGCATTTTTGCGGTCTACTGATCATGATAGACTGTAAACAGCGTTTTGCGCTCAGCAACCGCCAAATTTACTGCTCCCAAATGGTATGGTGCAGTATAAAATGTGTTCGTAATTTATATATTCCCATACGATTTCTACTTCTTCTTGATAGTCTCAAATCTCGATCATTTTCTCTCTGAAGTTGTAACTATTTGCTTGCTGCAATCATCTGTATTGTCCACTCCCATATTATCCTTGTGCTAGCATTATTATCTGTCTTGATACATTTATTTCCCCATTATTGCTGACGACTCTGAATCAAGGAAAATGCTACATAAGAGGAAAGGAAGCAGGAACTTGGGTCTACTTTCTGGAAGTCTTCATTTGAAGCGTGAGGAAACCGCACTGCGGGCTCTCGACTGTGTTTGGCCCGGCACTACCATCACCGCCTTCACAGTCCTCTCGTACCTTGCATTTGTCTCGCTTTCTCAAGATGATAATATACTTCATTGTAATGTGATATTGTGAAGGACACAGGGAAAGAGAAAATTGTGTGGTAGTAATAATAATAATAACAAGGGAGCGACTGAGTCTCTTCAGAAGTTTACTAAAAATTCATACATTATTTTGTTCTATACATTAATAGTTTAGCTTGTACGTTCCGTCGCTTTCCTATGCTTGCACGTATTCATTTTCAGAAAGTTTGAGCAACGACTTAAGCCAAGATGAGAATGCTGGCTTAACAAAATTTTCATATGAAAATGGAGAAAACAGAATGGACATGTTACAATTGATATATATTTATAGATTTAAGAACATTTTTTGATGACATGCATACATGTGTACATATAATTCATCTTCTTGGAATTATCTGAACTCTATTAATTTACTGTTAATAGTAAAATGGGATTGTGAAAGGCCTGTGAAAGGAGTTTAAGGATTAAACTGAAGTTGTGAGATGAAAGTATAATGAACGATATCATATTTGATGCAAAGAAATAGCACATACTGAGTTTTTATTCATGTTGCACTACATATTTCTGAACCATAATAATTATGTTAGTAGCATTTTAAAAGTATAGTTTTTGTCCACTTGGATCATTAGCGAGAGTGGGGGCATTATGCTATTTTAATATGTAAAACATTCATTCTGACATCTCCCTACAGATGCGTTTTAGCTGTTAGCAATTTGATAAACCACTCTCTATACTTTGAAAGCACAAAAGATAATCGCTTAGGACGAATCGCATAATAAGAAAAGGGATTTACATTAAGTATTTTCTCCATTCCTATGAAAATGGGAAATATATATAAATGGAAGTTTTATAAGACAATGGGATTTGCTTATGCAAAAGTAGACATGTTTAGTTGGTCGCTTATTTATTATTAACATATACGTAACCCATTTTCAGATGATGTCTTAAGAAAACAGTTGGATTGGCTCATGTTACAATGGTTTTCTTCTAAAAGAGCAGCTATACTGTGCACTCTACGCATACTTTGGTGAGTTTGGCTGGACGAGAGCCAAAAAATGGAAACTATTCCAACATTTAAGCTGTATAAAGAGGCAGTATTATGTATGCAAGCGTATTTTACATAGCAAAATGAATTTGATGTTAAGTCTACACATTAGATCTTTCTTCTGCGTGTACCTGCGCGATCATTTTTATATTTCACAATGCCTATGACAGAATATTGCATAAATGCTTATAAATGAGAATTTAAGCAAAAACATTAAAAGATTTTCGACCATCACCAAATAATAGGTAATGAATGAGCCAATTTCCACTGGAGTCGCTCCGTCGTAAGTTTTTATCCCTGTATCATCATTCTCTGTATGAACTTGTTATCTTGTGTAACAAGCTTTAATGTCAGTGATTGTATTGGTACTAGATAAGGTTTAGATGTGGATGATGTATTAGTGGATGAATTTATTATTACTGCTTTGTTTAGAATTTCTCCTTTCGTACGTAATCTCTTCGTTCTCCAAAAACGAGACGAATAAATGGTTTAAGCAGAGCATAAATTAAAGACGGATGAATTCGCATTTGAGAGAAAGTTTGCTTGCATTACTGGCAAACAACTCGTCATGATGGATTAGACGAAAGCATGTTTGAAAACCATCACAACTTTAATGCACACTGACACCAGCTCTTTCTCCCCAAATTCTGAGGATAAAGCGCCATGTTTATTTACCTACCAACAAAATTCTAATGTTTGACGTTAGTTCAGAGTTTCCTTTCCATTGAGAAAGAGTATTCACTGTTGTTTTTCAGTGAGACAAATGCTAGAGGTTACCAAAATAGCTGGCATGATACCTTCATAGGCTTCTTATGAAAGCGAATGGGAAAGTTAAAAAATAAAAGTATATTTTACTTTACCGTGTGAATCCGTCGGGCTGCATCATGGATTGCGATAATGTGTGTGATCTTATGGCGCTCCAACTGACTCGCATCTTTGGAATCCTGATGAAAAGTTGTACATAAAAGAATATAAAAAATTACGGAGGAAAATACATTAGTGAATAAAGTGTTCATATACATGCAACCCCAGGCACCAGACCCACACGTTTTCATTCTCCTTAATTCATTAGACTTTAGCAGCAAAAATGTACGTCAGTCAAAATTACTAGTCCTCACTTACCCGATAGTTGCCAACGTATAATCCTGGTAGCACCTATAAAGTGTAAATGGAAAAAATAAATTAAATTAGTGGGTGACATGCACACATACTATCAAAATTACGGCGTAGGCAGTTTTTGTAAGTACTAAGACACAGAAAATGCTGTGGTCGATGGCATGAACGAACATTTTTACTTCTATCGTTCTATCATTTTTAGGCATGTGACTGTGACCAGGGTTTTCAAGTATTTCATGTACTACTCGTGCTAACGACGTTACATGTCCAAAATTTCGAGCTGCCATCATGAATTTTTGGACCATTCATTTAATTATTCTCGATGTAATTTCGATGGAAGTTAAATACATGTACATTGCATATTACTCCATACTATGGGAGTCAAATAACGAATGCACACAAGCAAGTTTTGATAAGAGATTCATACTGACAATAGGAGAGTAATGACGTTTTATGATGGACAAAGCTTGGTCGTATTTCTGTGTGCCGCTCGATTTTTCGTTGAATTATTCATTCAATTCGCTTTTCTGTTAGGCTGCTATAATAGAGCTTTAACCTACACCAGCACTCCGGTAATAAAGCCACAAACCCGAGTGATCTAAATAAATGTAAGCATTGATGCATAGTTCATTTTACTCTATAACTTTAGAAGTTTTTAGCATATAATTAAAACAAAGCAACCACACATCATGTTAATCAAGTGACCATTTTAAAGTATTCGCACTTGTTCATCAGCATTGATTTTAATTTTCATATTGTAAAATGCACAATGCACAACCGACAGAGTTCTATAAAATTATGGCATGTGCATAAATTTCCAGATAACTTGATTTTGCACTGCCCTTTTTCTATGTTACGTTAAATTAATATTATAATACACTGTGTTGAGTCCCATCTAAGGTAATAGTGTTGTACCTGGCCAGCCACTAATATTCATCACCCTAAAATTTCAAATAGATACCGGGCCTCTATAATGCTTCCTCAATTTGCCAGTCTGCAAAGGGTTTATAAGGGATAATGCATCTAGCCCTAAATAGTACTCTTTCTGTGCATCACAGTGAAATGAATGCATCCATATGCATTTGAAGTTTTGAATTCTAAACGAATGTCATTTTAAATTAAATTTCCGTGTTACATCAAAGTTTAAGTCGTTATACAGTGGGACATCTATTTGGAATTTTACGGTAAGCTCATTCATACATGAACCTTGCGTGCATTGACTTGACACAAATATAAAAACTGTCCATTACACAGCTGTTAGCTATAATTGATAAAATAGCCGTGCGGGCATGAACAGAGCATCATAAAGCACTTTTCGGGGAATATAATACCTATAAAAATGTACTTTTACTCATAAAAGTATACTAGCAAGTAAATATACAAGCGCGTGAAAAAATACATGCATACTGGATGTAAGAAGTGCAACTGAAAGGAGAAAACATGATGGCATGATACTTCACAAGAGAAAAGTAAAAACGGAAGACTTTTGGACAAACTACAACTACTCTTTCTTTGCAGCGTTTGCTACACAGTGCACTTATATCATATACTTGAATAGACACACTTCTTGCGAAAAATGCAATATACCTAAGTACATGAAAACAAACTAGCTCCCGTTTGAGACAAGTGGATAGAGTATTCATTACACAAAGACACACGAAAACCAGGAGCGGAGCAGCATGGCAGACGATGAAAAGTTGGGGAAGTCGACCGAAGAGTATTCCCAACACAACACAAGCTTTACATGTTCTTTCCCTTTTCTTTTCCCGGCCAGACCAAACTGTATACAGCTAGTTTAGCACACAGAACGTAGCACATGCATTTTTGTGTATTGCATTGGTTTCTTTGCTGCTTTCACTCATTTTTTATACTTTCTCTCGCCTCGCTTTTTCTGTGATATTAGATTAATGCTGTTCTTGGGCCTTCGTTTCTGGTTCTTGTGTGTGCCTCTGTCTGTTGTGCACTTATTAAGCCCCTATGCCTAAACATGTTAACTTGTTTGATAAAATTGTTATTTTTGCTCCAGTGCACTCTCTCTTGTCTTTCTTACTTACATAATGTATTTATACAAGACCTGTTTTCTCCGTTACATATTTTCATAGAGGAATACAATGTAGTATTTTTTTATTTTACGTAAAGCTAAATGATAAAGTCAAACAAGTTCCATGTCAAACGATATTTGCTAACGAAACACTAACGTCATGGTATGAGCCCAATAACTTTCACTTTTTAATTTGAATTGGTTAATGAGACCAGTTAGGAAGTTTATAAGAGTTTTATCTAAAACCATCATATCACTCATCAGTAATGTTACAAGGGTGTAATGTTTACCAGGTGGCATAAAGCAGGAAGGAATCACATATATCTAAAGATTGGCAAAATGTTCGAATTGTGCTCAAAGTTTAAAAGTAACAGTTATAATTTTCAATGATAGAAGACGTTATGTGAACAACGGCTTTAATGACCTATGAACTGCTTATGATTTATGGATGTCTCGCAACCGTGAGCATAAATTTTATAAATGGTAATAAATAGAATTTTAAGATTACGTTCAAGGGAGCAATATAAAATTACAGCTATTACCAGATATATGTACCAAACTCTTTTACTTTATTTTACTTTTCCCGTATTTTACTTTCCTCCTTTTCTCAAGTACTTTTGTGTTCAGTTGCATGCCCAAAAATACTCTACTGGGACTAGTAGCAGTACTACAACGAAAATCGCCAGTATGACTTCTATCTGTGCTCTTGTAGCTAAATAGACGGTAGACATTGCAGGGAATGTATGTAAGTAATGATAATAACGACGATTTGTTTACTTTAAGAGTTACGTGAGAAGCGTGCTTATAAGTGGTGAAAACGTGTTTACTTAGGTTTGTCGGCTTTGCTTTCGATTCATTCGTTTTCCCCCTTTTGATTGCGGTATATGTGTACAACCAAGGAAAGAGACAAGGTGTAAGTGAAAACGTTTCCTCATCAGGTAAGCGTTTTTTATTATCTTGTAGGAAAATTATTAGTATAGCTGGTGTTCTAGTGCTCAAAGTGTTTGTAACAGTAATGATAATAAAAATAAAATAGTAGCGTAGAGTAATAATCCTGCTCATGTAACGGAAAGTAACGACAGAACTGTAAGGAAAATGATCAGTCTTTTGAACGCTAATCTGAGTATGGATTGGACATACAATCGGAAAAGGTATATGGTAGTAAATGGTTTGCCCTTCAAGAAAAGTAGGCGCAAATAACTCGGCCTATTAAAACGTACATAATATACTCAAGTTAGAGATACGAAATTGCACATGCTTCTTTATTTCCGCAGCAAGCAAAGATATCGCCTATTCTGTTGTGTTTCTTTCTGTGCTTTCACTTGTGAATTTTCTACAATCTAAAGAGTATTTTTCCTTATAAATGGTTTACCATTTTTGTACATACTAACAAATGATTGTGATGATAAAATTTGGGCATTTATGAACAATAGGTATAAATTGTATGTGCTTTAATACAGTTGCTACTAAGATGTTATCACGACATTTGTGAGGAGGTAGGCTTTTTCCATTGATTCAGGGAAAAGCTGTTTATTAATGTCTACATGCTGGAGTTACAATAGAGAAGGAAACACGTGCGTTTCCTTTTTCCTCCATATGACAATAACAGTCACATTTACTTCGAACTCCGTTCAGAATCCTGGTAATATTTACTTAGACACTCGGCTGGTGTTAAGCTTACAAAAGTATGAATATTGCAGTGGAGTGGAAGGATTGTGATGATGGAAAATAGAAAGTGTGTGTGCTCATATTGTGTTTCAGGCAGCGGAGTATAAAATAACATGGACAGTCAAGTTTTTTGACCTGGAAGTTTATTTTGAAAAGACGAAAACGAAGCGACGTATAATGCATTTAAGAGCGGTGTGGTGGCGGTGATGAAAATGGAAGTAAGCTGGTAAGCAGGCAAGGCACTGTACGTGGAAGGAATGTCGATGTTGATGTATGGGTCACTGCTCGGCTAACAACGACATAATATGAATATATTGTGGAAAGAATAATAAAATGGATTACATGTCGCTGTAAGATTAAGTATGTTTACATTTTATATTATATGGAGTAGTAAAAGTAAGCAGGAATTTATTGGCAAAACTTTTATATCACAGGAAATGTTTTATGCATTATAACCATCATGATCATAATGATAGATCGGAATCGATCATTTTTTACAGCGGAAAGACTAGCCTAAACTGTAAAAGTAGTATTGATTTTGTTTTTGCCATTTCAAATTAGTCGAAAAAAGGTTATTTTATCGAAGCCATTACGCATATTTATAGTCATTAATTATGAGTACGATTTTTCCTATTGCGAAACTTGAAAACTCACAGAAACGTAGTTGCGGCATTTTTGCAAAGGACGTAAGTGAATCGGATTTGAATCCTTGAACATGTGAATTGGTGAGCTTAGAGTGTAAACTCACAACCCCAACTACTTCATGAATGAAAAATGTCACTGTCATTTCTAAAGCACTCAGGATATTTACATGGCATGCAAAAATAAGTACAGTGGAAAACGGCTCTTGTTCTTAGTTTCACTTTTGGGGAAATGAACATTGAACATTCACAGATTTTTAGTTTCTGTCTGCTCGACAATGTACTTTTGTACTACCAGAAAAACACGTGAAAGTTAACACATACATATACTTATATTTATTCTTTTCTTTAGATTGGTAAGCTGAAATATTTTAGAGTTTGAGGTTAGTTTTTGATGTACATGTTGAGAGATAGAATACCACAACGCAGCATTTTTGCAGCATGTGAAACATGATGTTCCCTTTCAGAAAACAAGCGATTCATGTAGAAGCAAACTATTTTCTACTTTATGGAATAGTTTGAATGAAGTAGAAGTTTCAAGAGATCACTTGACTTACCCTATTCATTCCATTCCCCATAGTGAGCGGACGGACGACAGAAAAATGTTGACTTCATCGGAGATGAAGCGAGTAGAAGTAACATTATGAATTTTAGTGTTGAGGTAAAACTTTGCACAGTGGAAAGTGAAATGGTTTTGATTTTACAACCGCAAATTTTGAGTAGAGGAGTATTCTGTAGATTGTATTCAGGAAAGTGTTGGGACCAATGATAAGGAAGATGGTATTGCCAATTGAGATTGAGACGGTTTTTTGGCAATGACAACAATAAACACGATCCCTATTGATTGGGAGGTAGTAACAGTTGATTTAGAAAGGTTTTCATGATCATTACAACGTTAGAAAAGGAGATGAAATGGTTAAAATGCTAATAGTTGTGGTGACGCGTCAATTATGTATCATGAGACCAAAATCAGACTTTTTCCTCTTCTTATCAACTCATCATGGTTCGTACTCGTTCACATGGCTTGTTTTTGATCCTCCCACGCACTTTTGAATTATTTTAGAAAAATAGATATTGGGCTTACGAATAGTTCAGGATGGGTTGTGTCTGTCTTCAGTTTCCAGCCTGAAGTACACAATGGGTAAAAGATTAAAGGGGGAATGTGATTGGGTATATAATTTTCTTTGCTTCTTTAGACTCGGTCATTCCCTCCAACTCCATCGTAATAGAAAACAAAAAGGAAGAGAAAGAAGTTTGCCGAGGACAAAAGGATCGGATGATTTTATTGAAGGAGTAGTAATAACACCAAAGCAGCCAAGCCGAGAACCACGGGATCCTCTTATTTGTTTCTCATCTCTTCGTAGTAGTAAATCGGCCACCACAAAGTAACTGCCCGATATCGTTGGCAGCTTGTATACTACTGCAGAGTCATGCCGACTCGCACCCCGAGCAAAACTACAAGAAAATACTACCAAGTGCCAAGTTACGTACTACTCTCCCTCTTCGCCACTAACTCTTCTCGTGAAAGAATTCGATGAGTTTTCTCTCTTGTGCTGCTGCTTGCCTGCTCGCTTTCTCCTCGATATTTTGTGTGGAGGAGCCCTTGTGCTTGGTGGCATGCAATAAGCGTTTGTCTTTGTAGTGCATACATGTACATATATTATAATGGCTCTGCTTCCTTTTACTCACATGTGCACGGTGAAATGTTCCCAAGAGCTGCGCGAAAAGCATAATAGAAAGTAAAGGAACGGAAAAAACTCGCCTCTCAATCTTTCTTTTTGCAAGCAAGTTCGTACAGGGTAAATACTAATGTTTGTATCAAAATGAACCGTTGTTGTTTTCTACTGCTTTACAAGACCCTCGTATTCATGCGGCTGGCTTGCTCTCCCAATCTGATATAAAATACATGAAGGAGGAAGATCGAACTACGAAAAACAGTTGAAGTTCAACATACGCTTGTTGTTGCCTTCATCTACTATCTTCTTGTGCGTTACATTTCTTTACTTGGCTATTGCCCTCACTAAGAAATGTGTGGATGATGCGAGTTCTACTAGATGAACGGGATGAATGAAAGAATCCGCACAGATTCAAATGGAGAAATCGTAAGGAAACGCAAGCATTGGCATGTATTGTAAGATAAGGATGAAATGGAACTAAAAGAATGGAGAAAGTGTGTAGCCTGCCTGTCGCACTGCCCAGCAAAAAGCAAAAACTCGACTATCCCATCTACGACCAGTTATATAACATGGCAAAGCTTGAGAAAGCAATTCTCGGGAAACACCACTAGGCGTTGTTTGAATGGGGACGCTATATCGCCGCCGTCACCACCGCCACTACCAAGAAGAACCCACAAGAACTGCCAGACAGAACAAGAACGAGGAACTTTATACATTCCTTGTGCCCACACCACTGGAATCTGATATCTTTTCAAGGAAGAGAAGCTATCCTCCTTTCTTTTCTTGTGGTATTTTGAGAGCTTTAGTAAAGGAGTAACTCAACTACCCTTAGTGGCGATAGTGAACGTATCTGGTAGGAAATGCATATTCTCTATCTGTTTCAGTACGTGTTTGGCGTGGTTGGTGAAGATGGTGGTAACCTTATTAAAACTGGCTACGGTTGAATGAATTGGGGAAATGCATGTACGCACAGAAAGGAATTGTCTTGATAGTCTCAACGACGGTTTACTTGTGGGTAGTTACGCCTATTCTCCAGTTAAACATGTCTTTTCGTAACTTATTTACTTCGGAACTGCTTCTCCATTCTCCAATCCTCAAAATATCACATAACATCGTACTTCGGGACTGGCAAGTTGGTATTATTACGTATATTATTAGCAGCAGTCAACCATGAACTTGTGAAGGTTGCAGTATATAGACATATTGCTCGTTCGTTTGATTTTAGTTTATAGGATTACAGCAGTTATGAAAATATATCGTTTTACAGCATAGTAATTGCTGTGTTTACTTTCATGATGTTACTTAACAATCTTTGATAGTCCAAAATGTGTTTAAGGTATAAATATCAAATCATCAAATATGCATGCATTTTCTCCTATCATCCCATTACAATTATGTGCCTACTCCATGAAAAATCTACATTTTATATCAAGCATTTGTTTCGGATGGACATTAGTGAAGAAAATAACATCCATCAGCTTCAGCTCTTATCTTGATACCAATTTACCGCGAGCTTCTTTTTTTATAATATTTTGCAGGATTTGAAGCAATTTTATGACTACTTATGTAACGTAGTTTTTGCACAAAATACCCTGAAATCTCTAATACATATAATCGATATTGAATCTACTAGTGTGGTCTTCATAAGTCATCAAAAGAACAAAACATTCATTCATTCAGTATTTTTGCAGTTTGTTGTGGTCAGTTGGTTGAGGATGGCAATTTTTGGAACGATTTTAAAATAATTTAGCGTAAAATAGTTGAATTTATGTCGAAATCGTTTGAAGTCTCGAATTTTTTTAACAGAGAAAGTATTAAACATAATTAGTTTTGCTGTCATGAATGGGATCCATTTAAAATGCAACGTTGAGTAATTGTATATTGTGCAACAAAAACTTTATGAATGAAAAAGCAGTTTTTAGTAGAGCTGAACTGAAATGTTCAGTCGAACGACGCAGTTGATGCTGAATGCTGCTAAGAAGCCAACAAGCCAAAACGATGCTGACATGCTGAGTATGTGGGAACTGATTTGAGTACCATCTATGATCGTGTTTACAAATGGTTTTCTCCAGAACACATCTTGCTGTTTACCTATTAGACCCGCCTGGAATTTTTGGTCAGTTTACCCAGCTGATGTGATGCAAATGTATTAAATACTGGAAAACACAAATAATGTTTTCTTATGCTTCATCAAGAGTATTTTTGTTTTGATTTGAGATCGTTGATATTCTAAAAATTCATCTTCCACAGTGTATCTTCTCACTTGTGCCTAGTGAGTGTGCATTCACTGCAATAATCTTACATGCGAAAACGGACAATTCTGAAAAAAGAAACCAACCAATGTCGAACAAACATTGACAATCTTGTGTTCGTGTATGTGCATTAAATCTAATTTTTGAGAGGTCAAAGACTTGGATTAGATTTCTGGAAATTAAACTTGGCCTTTTTTAGTTACACTGTACTGTGCTGTAAACTCATGGAATTTATAAAGTTCTAAGTGTTGTGCTTGTCATTTGCGAAAACATCTTGAAGGTAAATCATATAACATAAATTTTAAAAATATGACTCATAGTTTTAACATGCACAATATCCAAGCAAGTCACAGAGCCATACTGTGTCATGTGTATTAAAGTTGTAGAAATGATAACTAACAAATAACACCATTTTAATATGTATTCAAGTGCCAGTGCATAAAATGAAAAATTAAATATAACACAAGTAAAATATAGTAAGATAACAAGAGTAAATGGTCTACCAAGGCATGTATGGTGACATCAAAAAATTAGATTACGTAATATAATGCGAAGTGAAGACTGAAGACCTTTGTCATTTGTGAAGCTCCAAGAATATTAGTAGTAGAGACCGTTCCTCATCATTATCGTGTAACTTAAATCACTTGAATGAGCACATAGTACTAGTACTGGCTGTACTATTTTCATTTGGTATGATTCATTTTTATGATTATGACGCAAACACGACGGCACGACAGTAATAATGAAAAAATTCTTTGGCATCTCACCTGTATTTTTGACTTGCACGCTGATGAGATGACATGAAACGCTGTATATTATGCAGCAGCGTACACAATTCCTCTCGTCGTGTAGGAGGCATAAAACATATTTGGTTGATAACTTTAATGTACAAAATGTATTGTTAGTTTGTTAGTAGTATTGTACATGCATATGTATTAAAAGGATATGGGTTTTCCACAACACATTTTTTCAACAGGTATATTTTTTTGCATGATCTGCAAGTGGCATTCACAAGATAGGCAGTACAATTACTACTGCATAAAGAACAAGCAGTTTTTATAGTCTAGTCGAGACAGAAGATTCATTTTTCATAGGTTTTGTTACGCACAAGTGATGGTATGTCACTGGTCAGCAATAACAATTAACTTTGTGCATAATTTAGTATGTCTGGTACAGTATAAACGCATGTGTTCTGAAATATTGGTCAACCGTAAGCTATAGTGATACAAGAATTTTGGAAATTAGTCATGCGACAAATCCAAGTTACTTACTTACTTTGACTATTTTTGTATCAAATGGTAAAAAAGTGATTCTGCCGACCGTTTTTAAATCAGACAAAATTTAACAGTAAGTTCATCAATTACAGTAGGGAGTAAATTAGTTAATTTTCTTGTAACTTTTTTGGAATCCAACACCCAACTCCCATCTCGTCTTTGACCATATCATATCTATCAATTACATAAACCTTTAAACATAGAAACTGCAAGCCTGAAATGCACTAAAGACACAGGAGGTGTTTAGTGCTTAACGTTTTTTGTTGTGAGTTAAAAGTAACGAGAAGTTTTTTGTGTTAAGTGCGCACTTATTTTATTACTGATAATCAAATGAGTATCTTGAGCAAATTCAATTGGCAGTTGTATTTTTAGAACATTTGTTTTATTATGGGTATTATTATTGAAACTGAAATGTATTTGCATTCTCTTTGTTCAGCTTTTGAAGGACTCAAGGTTTACGCACTACGATTTCTTTCTACACCTATTTCATTGCTCTAGGCTCTATGTTACACTATAGATTTCAAACTAAGTTACTGTTGAAATGAAATAATGATTTCTTTGTATAAAATGGAAAACACTGAAAAATTACATTAAAATATTGTTCTCCAATTTTCAGGTTTGAGAGCAGGACGAATCCAATAATTATATTTGTCAGCTAGATAGGGCTGAATAAAACCACTCCATTACTTGCAATTGCAAACGGCAATTTTTTTTACGAAACCAAAAAGCAAATCGGAACTGAGCACCTGTGTGTTTTAAATCAAGAGTCAAAATGGATGGTAAGTTTGTGACTATGTACCTATTTTTATCACGATAAAAAATAGTATTTTTTTGCTGCAATGCAGTTTATAATTTTATTTTTACTTATTGAAGAATCCCAATAATCGTGTGAAATTGAAACGCAACATTACATTTTCTAACTCTCTTTCAGATATGTTATTCAATTTGCGCTTCACCACCAAACAACTGGAAAAACTTTCAAAGAAAGCTGAAAAGGAAGAAGCTATTCAAAAAGCTAAAGTAAAGAAAGCGTTGCAACAAGGAAATGTGGACACTGCAAAAATCTACGCTGAAAACGCTATCAGAAAGAAAAATGAAAGCCTTAACTTTCTACGCATGGCATCAAAGGTTGATGCTGTTCGTTGCAAAGTACAATCAGCAGTGACAATGAAAGCCGTAAGTATTAAACTATATAGCGATAAACGTGAGATAGTGAGAAAATAGAATGGAATTAGTTATGCGTATTCAATGGAAGCAATCATTGGCTTTTGGATCATAATTGTACAGGCCATTGCCCAATCGTTTTTATTTTTATGTAGTGTTTCCAATATTAACATAGGTATATACTATACAAAGATAACAATTTGATATTGTTGATTTTTTATTAAAAGGTTACTCAAAATATGGCATCCGTAAGCAAGAGTCTGGAAAAGGCAATGAATTCAATGGACCTGGAAAAAGTTTCCAAGATTATGGATAAATTTGAAAATCAATTTGAAGACCTGGACGTTAGAACCTCGGTATGTTATTATAAAACATTGTTAATACAGATTACATTGTAAAAGGGTGAAGGAGATATTATACAAGTTACCCAAATAATGCAACAACGTTTGTTTTATTGGAACAGGTCATTGAAGATGCAATGGGATCTGCGACAACACTGTCCACACCAAAAGACCAAGTCGATACATTAATTCAACAAATTGCTGAAGAAAATGGATTAGAAATTCAAGAGCAGTTGGCTGCAGTTCCAACTACTGCTTTAAGAGAGAACAAGGAGATGGAGAAAGAGGATGAGTTATCAAGAAGGTCAGTATTACATATCCAAACTTTACAATTTTTTGTCCATTTAAAAACCTTTCTAAAAGCTTCTTTCTTTTGCTTATTTACAGACTTCAAGCCCTGAGAAACTGAGAAACCAAACATTCTTTCGTAAATGTAACGAAAACGGATGCGCAAGTACTTGTACTAGATGTAAATGATTAGAAAATTAAGTTATATTGATTCATACATACGGATAAACTTCTGAATGAAAACTAAAATGGAATGTCAAATGTCAATCGGAATCTTGAATGCATGTATGACTGTGGTGAAATAAGCAATGTACAGCGAAAATAGCTCTAAACCCATGTTAGTTATGCCTTGCATTAAGGTAGTTATGCTAAAATCGTAACTCAAAGATTGATCGTTAATTGTGATCCATTGACATCCACTTTTAAATTATGCCTTTCATATGCGGCTGAATAAATATTTTGTAACAGATGAAATGTGTGTTGGTATCCAAGTTTTTAATCTGGTTGTGTGTTGTTTAGTTGGCGATGACATTCAGAAAAGTATTTAGGTCCAGCTTAGTCAGTTAAATGGAATGAATGTTTGTTTCTACAACGTTTTGATCCCGAGTAACCAACCATCTCAATTTTTAGATTTAATATAATTTTGTAATGTGAAGGTCTTTTGTTTGGAATTGGGAATGTTTATTTATTTAAGAGGAATATACATGTACATACATAAATTTATAACTATTTCTTTATAAACTCCAAATTGTACATCACCCAACTTAAATATTTTTGGCAGAGATCAATAATAACAATTTACTTCAGACTTTGAATAAATTT
The DNA here is from genome assembly GCA_034700605.1 of Willowsia nigromaculata. Taxonomy (NCBI): domain Eukaryota; kingdom Metazoa; phylum Arthropoda; class Collembola; order Entomobryomorpha; family Entomobryidae; genus Willowsia; species Willowsia nigromaculata. The sequence goes on from JAQIXX010002100.1 coordinate 20,869, forward strand.
TGAATGACATTGTGATACTATACTGTATTTAAATTTACTTTACATCACTCACTGACAATGTCAGTTTGACACCCTCCTGTGGGAACACGGAATGTATAGAAATGCAAATTTACGAATGATCCAAGGAATTTCGGTTTTTATCCTCAGCCCACTTTGTTTTATGTAAAAATATGTTTCTTATAAGCTAGTATCCAGTAAAATTGTCAATTTACAGTGCAAATGGGTCTATGTCGTTCCATGGATTTCCTTTTCTGCACTCCATTTTCTGAGCTCCGTTGATTTTCTGATCTTGTCAACATATATTACAAAATGCATAAGGATATATTATATATTTTGTCAATGTATATCGGTGCAACCGTCAGTAATACTTATCAAAGGAAAAGTGACAAAAATTAAACATAAATAAATACTCTTGATTTTTGCAATTTTGTACATTCTTCCTATGCAAAATTTAAAAAATAATTGGAAACCATCCATTTCTGTAGGGTATCATGAAACATTGTGCACACCAAGCCTGATACATAACTTTAAAATCTGAGTTCCATTTTTATAATTATATTAAAAATTTTTTTGATGATATTGGTTTTTTATGGTGAGTGAAGATAGAATGGAAGGAAACAGTTGTAGTACAATAGAAAGTCTTCAATTTACAGAGTTGGATAAACAGTTGCACCCGAGATCTGCAAAACCATAATCGTAGTACGTAAATAGTAGTACACAGTTTAACAACATTTACATCCGGGAAGTACTAGTTGAATCATTGAATAAAAGGTATTTAATTGAACACTGTTTATTACCATGCATCTAATACCACAGACGGCTTGAGAGCAGATGAAAGATAGAATGAGAGACATTAGTCCCTGTACCATTCCACAGAGAGCCATTAATGCACCCATTATCGTTACCGTTAGGTCCGCCACGCCGAAACCTATTCATTATTTACAACATTATCCCATTGAATCACTGCTTTAATATGCTAACGCAGTTTCTGGGTTTATAAAGTAAATACATAAAGTGTTTGTTCGAGTGAGTCTAAATGAAATACAAGCTTCTCCAAAAAGCTACTATGAGAATCATTCTGTACTTTGATGAAAATGAAGTCAAAGTAAAATTGAATTAAACTTGCTCGCTCTAAATGCGGTTCCTTTTTGTATGTCGTGCTTGCATTTGCATTGCAGTAATTATAATGTTATAATTACCTGTGGTTCCTTTGTACGTGCAATCTTTCAGAGGAGATTGTTGCAGACAAGAGCCGAACACTGCGACTATGTAGTAAGAGACTCCAACGAGTGGTACTGTGAGAACAAACTGAACCACTTGAAGAATGAATATCGCAACGGTGCTACATTTCAGTATTGACAAGCACAAAATGAGAAGGAGAAAAATTCATTATTGTTATTCCAGTCAACATTATTATCTTTAGAAAATTTGAGTAGGTTCCAAACTTGCTATCCAAACTCGAGAAATATATAATTGTAAATATAGTTTTGCAAACTTGCCTTTGAGGGGAAGGTTTCCAGCCATTGTACACTGTTACAATGCCCGTGATGGCGTAATATAACGCTCCCCAAATACCAATTCCAATTTTGATACCTTCATTGTGAGCCAAAGCTAGCATTGTAGTCTGTTGTGGGGGAAAAGAGAATAAACACAATACGTGTTATATTTTAAGTCTGGCATCCTCATTGAGTACACACATTTAATTAAATCTTCACCGAATTTATTTGTCATTGCTGAGACAGTTTTATTGGAAAACTATTAATACACACCTGAGCGCAGAAGATTATTCCAGCCAAAATTACACTCGTGACGCCACATTGTTTGATTATTAGTATATCGGTAGGGGCTAGTGTCAGATCAGGTGGCGGAGGTGGCATGGCCGGATCCACCTCTACAACGGCCTTTTCTGCCTCTTGTTTCTGATGCTGCTGCTGAGTAAGATGAAGACTCGTTTCATGGTAGTGATAAAGCTCCGCATTGATGGAATTCTTTACTGAATTTTCCTCGTACCCATATGCACTCTACAATGAACAAAGGATATTATTCACCATTGTGATGAAAACGAAGGTGTTCAGGGGGGTTCTGAGACTTGTTTCACAAATGAATCTAAATGTTATGTATATACCTCCACGTTTTCTTTTGGTTCACCTCCATACGCAAGAAAGTAGCAGTTATAAGCGTTGTATGCATTAAGAGCAAACTCAGTCATGCTCAAGAACATCATTATGAGATTTGTTGTAAGGATGACTATTGATGATCCCACTATTGCTTGTCCTGGAATCGCATCAAATAAAATTTTCATCATAAAATCGAAAATAGAACACACGAGTGTGTATATGTCTAGTAAGTGATCGTTGAGACAGCATATTTAATGCGAGATCAAGTGTCCTCATAGTTCAGTTTAATTTTCCCCGGTTTTGTTATTATTACTTAAGCGATTCCAAGAATCACTTAACTCAAGATAGTAGATGTATTCTGAAAACACACATATAATACAATGTATGTATGCAACTATTATAAACAATAATTATAGATTGCTAATGCAATAAATTGGTTGATTATATTAGAATGTAGCCCTCAGAATCAAAGTAAAGTACATTTTAACGTGGATTCGAGGATTTAGTTTGTAAAATTATAAGGATTGTTCACCCTTTCTTAGAACGCCCCACTTTGCCGCTTTCACTGGCATTACGCAGCATCTGTACGAATGTCTGCCATCCTCTTCTCCGTGACATGCCATGGTATATGGTTCCCCACATAGCACAACTGAAACTTTATGATATCATTATGACATCAGATTCTGATTCGCATGATATCAGAATGATTCCGGAATACTGTCTTAAACTTATCATAAACCTATCAGAATTTCGTCCAGATGATCGAAATTGCGATGCCTTTACGTTACCTTTTTTATTGTCATTTTTGTATCGCATCGGTTACGTTTTCGTATCTTGCGAGTATCATAAATGCATTACGAATGAGTCTTTCTTCAATCATACTGTTATCGTAGAGATTCAGTGAAATTCGGGGTGGATGGTAGCAGTAAATTAAATTATTGTACATATTTATTTTAAATTGTTTTCATGTGTCACAGTCAATTATTTATTCAATATAGTAGTGGAACTATTACAACAAGCAAATTAAAACTTAACTTTAAAAAATTTAACTAAATTCAAAACATCTAATAATAGATAAATTGTAGTTATTTTTCTTGAGCTGCAATCTTCTTAGCTTTATATTTGAGTCGGTCTGGAACATGGCGCAACCACGACGCGATGGCCTTAGTCACCGATTTTCGGTCGGGTTTGAGTTTCTTGTCCGAAACGATGATATCTAAACCATAAAAAAGTTAAGGAAACATTATTTACATGTTTTCACTACTCTGTTTTGGAGCAAATTTTCAAAATTTAATGGAATGAGGATCCTACTAATTATTGTAGAGTCCACAGCCGAATCTGCAAACTTTCGTTTATTCTTTGTCCCTGTTCCTGTGTAGTTGAACCTACTTGCCAGCTCATCAGTCATTAGGTGTCTCAGTATGCCATTTGTAACGTCAGAAACACCGTCACCACCAAGCCCACTCAAACATAAAGTCTATCAAGATACAAGTAAACAAGTGATTAGATGTGTCTTCATTTCATAAAGTCCAAAAGAAGACAAAATTATAATTTTTTACCAAATAAGTGGAGAAGGAGTCATCACTCAAAAGCATTTCATTGACACGTTCATAATCCTCCTCAGTCTGCAACGGAAATGTGACACCGTAGTCCTTCATCTGGGGTGGTTTGCATGGGGACTTTCCATTTTCTATGCCTTCCAACAAGTTCAGGACGGTAACAAGCATCCCAGAGATACTTCTTTGTGATGCTTTAATTTGTGAAAAATTAGAAGCACACATCTCTCGAAAGGCTAAAAATGAAAAAAAGTTTTGTTAAAAGCGTCTCACATCTAAATATTGAACTGTCTAACATTACTAATCATTAATGTACCATTGAATTCATCCATTGTAACAAACTGTCTGCGGGGGATCGCTCTAACATTTGGGGTAACAGGACCGTGAGATTTTAAGAAACTAGTAGATGGAGTCACAGGCACCGAAGAAGTCCCTCTGGCTACAGGAGAAGTAGATGGCTGATAACCGTTTTCATCTAAATGATCACTCAGTTGCGAATTTCTCTCATCTCCCCCGGAAATCAGTTCTATTTTAAAGGAATAATATAATTATAACAGTTATTATTAAAACTTTAACGCTCTGTTTAAGTTGATACTAATCAATTTCGTATTACTCTCATTGGGTCCATTTTTTCTACGATAAAGTTCATCTAACGATGGAAGGCTATTCAATGAAGAATCAGATGATGGCGATGGAGATCGTCCAGATCCGGGGGCAGTACACAACATGGGATATGGGGACGAGCTGCTCCCTCCAGTCCTACGTTTTTTAGAAACGCCACCATCCACGGTTAAAGCTTCAATCGTTGACGCTGATTTTGAGGAACCAAATGGAGTGACCACTCGAGGAATTCGATGTTTTCGCAGCCTTGAAGAGACTTGTTCCACTTCACTGAGGTCCGAAGTTTCAAACGACTTGGTCAACATCCTCTGTGCGTTTTCCCAGGAGTCTAAAAATATGCGTCAACAATTTTTTCAAGACATTAGAAGTGAAAAAAGTGAAAAAATGAATCCTGCTTATCCCAATCAATTTAAAAGGTCTAGCTTACCTGTTTTCTTGATGATCCTCACATCATATGGCTTCCAATCACTTTGAGGCGCAGCCATATTTTTTGCCATCTTCTCAATCTTTTTGTCACTTCTTTCGTTTGGCCAAAAACTTTGGAGTTGATTCGTTTGACGGTCATTGCACAACCAAATATCAGGAACAAGGCCTGACGTCTTCTCTTGAATAAATTCCACAATATTATACATTTTGGCAATGCCTGATTGGTATCACACAACACTCGCCTTGGTCGCACAGTAATATACACTTTAGCTCAACCTCGTTAATTGGCCAGGTTTGCTGATTTGAAAGTTGACTAACAACAAATGTGTTTAAAAAGGAAGATGGAACTGGAGAATCAAATAAACACCGCCTATTTAAAAATGATTTTCCAATTAGCTGGATTTCCTTGCTGAAAGTGTTGGTGGCAATCGCTTCAACTTTTATTATTTCACCAGAATGAAGAACACAAATATTGTCAGCGTCATTTGTAGCCAAATAAAAGGTGTTGAGTTTTATTTTCCGAAAGAGAGGCAGCTCGCATCCATATGGTAATGTAGCTGCAGAGCTGGCTGTTATGTACGTGGAACCATTCGGTGTGGTTTTGATCCTGGCGTTCCCGCTTTCTGTCTGTCTTCTATGTATTTGTTGCAGGTGTGAGCTAGACTTTCTTATTAATGATTTGATTTCTCCCAGCTTATTCTCATATTTAAAGGCGCTGAAGTTGTCGAGTGGCCCATAAAGTTTACAATCCCCCGCTATATGTAGCAAACCATGTACATTGGGCGAACAATTAATTTCTCCATAAAAAGTTGAAAATTTTCGAACAAAATATGTCAGCAGTTTCTCGGCATAGTCGACTTGATCTTTAAACTTGTCGCTAATTAACAGGGTGACAGCAACATGTAGACACAGGAAGTGTGCGTAATAATTTTTTGGAAGGATGGACTTAAGAATAAGTGGTCCGGTATACAACAAAAATTGTCTGAATTCCGTTGCTTTCCAACGATCAACCTCATCACATGACCGTGGTCTTCTTGAAAATTCACAGGGGACTCTATTTCTATTGAGGTTGAGATATTCACGAAATTTATTTAGTTGATGCTTGTTCAGTTTGAATGTGGCATCCTTGCCTGTAATCCATAACTTGAGCAACTTTTTAACTATCCCCAAACAAATTAGATGCATGTAGTCATGCGGAAATGCATTAACCATATCAATGGGTAGTTTTTCCAACTCACTTGGAATGTGGTGATGTTCTGCATATTGTCCGTTCCGGAAACCTTCATTTGATCGCTTTTCAGCTGTTTCAAACGGAAAAACTGTACGTCCTGATACTCTCTTTCCATTTATTGTACATTTTCCACAACTAGAATACCCAGAATGGCCTTTCGTGTTGGTAATGAAACTTTTAGCTGGGGTGTCACAAACAAAGTTTTCTATTCCAAATTTATACACTTCACCATTAACTAATATGCCATTAGAACAGAGCAATTGAGCTTCGTTTACGAA
>JAQIXX010002101.1:0-27095 GCA_034700605.1 Willowsia nigromaculata
TGCTCGTGTACATTAAAGTGTTTGGATCTTTGTCTGTCAGTTGTGCATTGTTTACTAATCATGTGGAATGTCCTCCTAATTGTTTTGCAGTTAACAATGTCGGTGTTCCGAAGGCTCCGTAAGATCCTCAGAGGAAGACAAATTGTCTATTCATCTTTTTGTAGATCATTCGGTGTGAATAGGCGGTTTAGTGACAGAAAATGCCTCGTTGTCATCATCATCACTTTAATTATTTTCTACTCGATCACAACAATGTACGAGTTTTGTGTGGCAAAATATGAAGATACAGATTACAACGCATCAAGCAATTGTAACATCTACTCACTTCCGCTCTTTTGAGTTCATCGCGTGCGTCATTAAAATTCTTTGACAGTAATTTTTTTAATTAAAGATATCCGCTATCCCGTGCAAGACTTCTTTCTGAAGGACGCCCTTGTGAACACGAGCAAATGTGAGATTCCAAGTGTGAATATCTGGAACGAGCAGACACTTCCACATTTTTCAGGCAAGTGTTCCAATATTTGCGAAAATGCCCGACAAAGTGTAGCCATCAATGGTCTGACTTTTGTCGATAAGCAGGTAGTATGCGAGGAGTGACAATTGTGAAATCTGTTTCCTATAATAGATCACGATGAAAGTGAAGTTGATCTAAAAATGCAATTTTTCACTTTAGTATAGGAAAAGTGTTGTTACTCGCCATACACCAGATTCTGTTTGTGTCGCCGTTAGTCGTTAACGGTAATTTAAAAGTATGTGGAAACATTCTCCCTATCTTGCATGCATGTTTTTTACATGAATGATGTATAATACTTTGTTTCTGAGATTTTGCGTCGCTCATTTCTATGGGGCATTATAATGCGAGCTCAATGCTCACGTCATACTATAATAATTTCATTCCCTTATCGTGCATTGGTATACATTGCCGTGTATTTTGTCAGTTATGTTTGATGCAACAGGTGACAGGGAAAGTTTTCTGTTGCATTTTTACACAATAACACTGCTAAATTTAATTGTTCACAATCATATTTCATGCGGCATACTTTCAAAGGCTGTATAACCTATTAATATATTATTCCAAAAGTTAGTAGAGTCAAAACATCGTTTCATTAGTTGATTGTCATTATCTTCATCATCATCATGAGTAAATTGTTGGACACGACACTGACATCAAGAAAGTTAAAGATAGATTAAATTTTGGTATTTCATTACTCTTTTTTGCATGTGTGCATGCAAATGCATCTGCTTCTTCGTCATTTGACAGAGTTCACGAAAACCATTGAAGAACCTGTTCATGATTGTTAATGGCGACGAAAAAAAGGAGAGAAGAATAAAAGTGAATTGAAATGGTGTTGGAAACAATTAGTGTTTAAATTATGGTGGAAACAAAGAGTGTCCTCCTTAGTGCGAATATCCAGAATGTGGCAATAAAAAGATTTTCATTGGATTGCCGGAGTTGGCGTGGAAAATATCTAAAAATACGACTACTGGTTACCAACTTCGCGCTCCAAACCAGGTCAAAATGGATGAATTGTTTATTGAATACATTGTAGAAGTGATTACTGATGACGAATATAAAGAAAGGGTTAACTCTGACCCGGAAGATAGAATGTATGCATGTTTATAAAGAAATGCACCAATGTAAAATTTAATTTTCCACGGTTTGCGACATGTTCGAAGCTGCTTTTTTAACTCCCTCCATTGTCTCTCTAGTGTCTTTGTACGAACTTTTACGCGTCTGACTGGATTTTGAGGATTAATGGGAAGTCGCGGCTGTCCACGTGGTGCGGGCTGTCCAATCTGGTGGTGAGGGCCTATGACGTCCACCGTTCCCTCCACAAAATTCCGCTGGTGGTTCACTCTTCCATGTCCCCGGAAAAAAGCCGATAATCGCAATTTATGTATGTTATTAAATCATCGCTCATAATTAAGGATCCAGTAGCAATATGTTCCCCCTGTCGGGTATAAAGTATTTCTGGACGTATCTGGGATCTCTTTAACATACATGTTTCCATTCTTCCTGGAAAGTGCACCAAAAACCCACACTGGCCTTCTCAACATTCTTCCTCTGTGGTATTTACGAGTATAAAGACGGGTTTCATCAACCTCGACAACGTCATCTTCTCCGCCTATTTATGGTGTGTCATATGCATCTGCGAGTTCCATAACTTCCCTACAAAATCCCAAAGTCTTCCGTATACCCACTGCATTCCTTAGCTTCTTTTATTACTTCCTAGATTTTCAAGTATAAGTAAATTAAACGTAAAGTCTGTAGTAGAGTTGCATGGGATTTGGTGTCCATCATTTGCTTTCTGTCCATTGGTCGGTCACAAACAGCACAAATTGGTATCCTATTCGGAATAGACCCCATGACATGGCGGCTTCCAACGCGTCCACCTCATCTGTGATAAGCGCACCAAAATCCCAAATACTAAGGTTATCATTGTTAAATAAGGTTAAAAAACGGTTCCCATTATTCATGTTAATATTATTATTTTAAGGGAGTTGGGGAGCCCACATTCCATACCATGGTTTAAAGTATATATATAAGAGACTACCCGCCAGAGCTCCCCGAGCACCTTACACAACAGATCCCGTGAATCATTGGAAGCCCAGAGCCCCCTTTACTTCCTAAGCACAAGTGTACTGCTGATTGGGGCACTTCCCCGGCCGGACTACGCTTAATCCCCGGCGGAGCTCCCGGGGCCTAGCGGTTCTTTCCATTACGGTAAGATTGGGACAAGTCAGGTTGGAGGGCCAGGTCGTATTTTATGACTTCCATATTGAAGTGGTAGTTTCGCCCTGCCATGGGATCATCAGGGCGGGACGGCATCAACCGCCGAATTTATGTAATGGTTGGTAAGTAGGAAATTAGTGCTTTTATATATATATACATTTTGTCACTAAACCCATTTAATGATGTATTGAATTAACTATTGTTCTGTCAAGCAATCTGTGCAGAAGACAACAAACTGCAACGTGGTGGATATCAAGTGATTCTTGGAACAATTTCTACTCTCTTTTGACTGTATTGCTGATCTTTGATCTTTGTGAAGCATGCTTCCTTTCCTATATTTCCCATGTGGGGAATACCTAAATTTATGATCGCGACCACTGCTTCAACTCATACTGTAGAGTAAAAGAGTGTAATAAAAAGGTAATCTTCTTAATATGCGATTAACCCGCAGGCTTTCAATAAAACAAACTTGTGCCCCTTGTGCTGTTTGCACATACTTGCGCTTTGGGACCCAAACTGTAGAGACACCGCATATACACTTGAGAATAATCTAAGCAGCGTAAACAATGTATTATGCTGCATGAGGAAACAAATAAAGATAATAAGCAGAAAAAAGTTAAAAAAGAAATTTCTTGATTGGGTTTTCTTTCAAGTTATTCCTTTAAACCAATTACTAAAATCAAATTTTGGTTGAATATTCCACTTCTGGTAGATTATCTTTAATGCATTTTTAGCCATGTATTTATAACTTTGATACCGCTGACTATTTCCCTTTTTGTATGATAACCTTATAATCACCAAGAGATAAATTGTGAAAATTTCGGATTATTATCATGTAACACGACTGCGCTAAATTCTAGACGCCAATAAGCACTCGTGGAAAATAGAGATTGCAGATGAGACAGGTAAAGCAGTAATAAATTAATGTGACGCTCTGATATTCTTCTAGTATATCTGATCGAAATAACCTTTGTTAGCTTTTTTGAATCCTTGATACTTGTCATTCGTTACTCTTGAGCTGTCTTCTCTTTTCTCGTAATAAGTATTCAGCCTTTTCAATATATTTAGGAAGGTCAGTATTAACGAATATATCCCTACTAGCTTTAGACTTGTTTTTCATTACTTGATTTCGGTCATTTGTTGTCACGAATTTCACATGAACTTTGCTTGGTTGCTGGTAAGCAGATTTTTCTCCCATTCGGGACGCCATGTCAATTTATATTTGAGTTCCAGAAATCTTGTTCATAAGATTGTTGACCATTTTCAGTAACATAGTATCAGTTTCATCATTTTGTTCTGCTCTTTATTAGTTACATTGCACTTTCTTGAATATCCAGTTGCTTTAGCTGTGCACTGACGATATTGTTGTATTCTTGCATTTGCCGCAAGATTTCCAGTACAGATGAGTAATCACATCTTTTGTTTCCTTTTGTTTCTCGAGACGCTTGCTAATTTCCTCTTTTTTGGATTGTCTTTTTGTTGGTTGTCTTTCTGCTGATTTTCTTGACCTTCAACGTCCGAAATATATATTCAGATGAACTAGAGCTGGAATTGTTTGCTGACTCCATATAAGCAGCATCTTTTGTAGTAGTTATTGTTTTCGCTCTTTTAGCTCTGGTGGTAGCTCCAGTGCCAGCCATATCTTTATTTTTAAAAAGCTTAAGGAGTAAACTGTTTGGATATGCTGATAAAATGGTTATTGATACTGCAATATTAATGTTACATTGCACTTAGTAGTGCCCGGCACTATTTTCAAGCTTAATTAATATGTACCGGGACCGATGCAGATGTTCCACTAAATTTTGCGAGCCTTCATTGTGTACTGGCGTTAATTAACTTTGTTTTTTACTTTTAAATATAATACCTTGCTTATATATAAAGTACAAGCAATGTTTCAAATAGTTAAACTTACTGCTTAAAATTTTAATTTATAAAATATTTATTTTAAGATAGAAACAAATACAGCTGTTGCTTGCTTGCTTGCACTATTGACTAGTGTTGTTCATAAGTTTTCCGAATTCATCAGTTTCAAAAGTTGTAGACGAAGCCCAAAAACTCGCGTATTAGACTTGTACATTTAACATTCGGTTAATTTGCTTTGATAGATCGCAAATGTTTCATGGTCCGTTAGTGCATAATCTTAAATTGTCAAACAGTTGACGTGGGGATTATTCAATTTTTCTATGTAAAAACAATCACAACAATTGTCAGCGGTTTTCAAATCTCAATTTTTATCAAAAACATGATCACAAAAAGCATATTTTCTATTTTAATCCATTAGTTCCTGAAATATGATCGAATGGGGTTATGTGAAGCCATCAATAAATCTTTAAGATTCCGAACTCTACTTCTGCTTGCATGAATTCGTCAATCAAGAATCCTTAATCCTTGGAAAGAAATTACAACGGAATCCTGAGTAGAACCATGGCCTTTGTGATGCGTGCTTGAATAATCCCCCTTGGAAAGAAAACTTCTTAATGGAAATGTAACGTTCCTAATGCTGGCATCAAATGTTTTCTTTTGTTGCTTGTACGGGACCGGTGTAATTAGGAAAAGAAAACAAAAAATAATCCATGCAGTTAGCTGTGTCTTAATACAACCATTTTGTGTACGGCAGAGATAATCTTTTATAGTATATCATTATAAAAAAATTCAGTGACTATTTTTTTCTGTCTCAGTTTATCATGATAAGCTAAATGTTTGCTAACCAGCTTAACTTTATTTGGAAGTAGCAGCCCAGATTACTTATTATAATTATTTTCACCAACACATTCAAAACAAAAAATTGCATTTCGCATTCTAGAGGACATTGAATTCACGTTATAATTTTTTCATCACTCAAGGAACAAATTAATACAAAGTAAAAAATTTACAAGATCAAGTGTTCTATCGTTCAGGTGGCTATGCTCTGGTTTGTCCCAAAAAAGTAGCAAAAAAACCCGACAACACTTCATTTCTATGTTTGCCATATTAGGATGATTATTAATTAATGAAGCCAGCATGAATTATTCCAACTCGTGGAAGGCTTCCCTGCGCCCGCACCAAGCGTAATCTGAATTAGACGGTAATATGATGTTAATGACATACGTATAAAGTAGTAGTAGTACATGAGTCACTTTGCCCCAATTTTATCATCAAGGTAAAAGTTTTTAGTTGAGTCCTTCCACTGCTGCACCTTCAAAACTTTTCGAAGAGACGAGAGTTGAGAGGGAAAATTCGAATATGAGAAGTTTTTTCCTTGTTGCGGCAAATTGAAGCTCACTGATGCAGCGAAGGATTTTTATGTGTCCGACTCGAGTAAAATCGTTTTTCTCTCACATTTAAAGGACTCTTATAAAAGACTACTTATTTATGGATACCATCATCAGTAAGGGGTCGAAAGAGTTGAAATTTTGTCCAGCTGACACTCGATCGTGTAGGCAGCCACGAACGTATAAGCCAGTCTGGGGTTTGAAGACCCATATGAAAACACATCAAACGCTTGCTGGAAAGCCCTCGACTGCCTGGTGGAGGATTGTGAATTCTTGAACTCATTAGCATCTAAAACAAATTGGCATATTAGGCGTGAACACCCAGGTCTACTTCCTGGCCCTCCTTTTCGTTCAATAACATAGACACTTTATTAAGGGTTTGAACTCTCCGACAAAATCAACCCTGCTTAATAAACCGGGCACGACTGGATACTGGATCGGCAAGATATGCTGCGCCGCTAACTGGAGGCGCAGCGGGAAATAATAGACAATGTGGTGACTGGGGAACCTTAGAAAAAAATCCATCAATCAACAACCGAAAGATATGTAAATGAGAACAGAGCAGACGCGGATGGTGCAGCGGCTGTGCCACCGGGAGGTCGGGCTTGAGGTCAGAGGGGAAGACGGAGTCGTGGTGGCCGAGGTGGCGAAGGTGGATCAGGCTTTAAAACTTGTTGGTGGGTTTATACTTCTCACGGGCATCAACTTAAAATTTGTTATATAATCGATTACGGAGATCTCAATATACTTAACAACAAATTAAGCGTAGACAAGGTCAACCTGTATTTTTAGCTATGCCCAAAATGTACATGGGTACAGGCTTCCTTGGGGCATGTATGTATACTTTTATTCAATCCCAAATATCCCAAATATTATACGTAAACTGCAAAACGCACATTTCGAAAATAAAATCAGCTTCCATTTCCAGGATAATTCTAGAGTTAAATCCTTTTAATTTGCTTATCGTGATAACATTAGCTTTTATCCTTCCTTCTGGACGTTGAGGGCTGCTATTTCAAGCAGTTTTGTCACAGTTTGGAAGAAGTATGATAGGCTTGATCTTGATAATTGCGAGTGGTATGAAGGATATCAAAATATGACTGCGAATTTATTGTCCAAAGTGTGATATGAAATGTATTTACTATGATACTTTCATCTCAGCTGATAGAAAAAGCATTTAGAGTTCTGGTTATCAACAGCTCAGCAACATAATATTCAACTTGATTCATTCACTAAAGTAGTTGGATGCTACTCCAAGCTGTTTCGTCATATTTTTAATAACAAAATGACAGGCTTATCATGGTAACGATGTGGAGGTTATCATGACCAATAACCCTCCTCATATAATTAATTTCCCCATACTTTCTCCCGTAAAACTCCCCTTATAGTGTACTCAAATTACAATTTTATTATCGCAGCCATTCTCTCGATGCCTTCGGCTTTTTTAATTAGAAAGGAATTTAATATATTTTCTTTATCCAACATTCTGAAAAGAAATCCGGCGTAGCAAATTGACCAAGCGAGGCGATCCAGCTTGGGTTAGTTTTATGTTTGATTTATAAAATAAGAACCAACAATGAATTCCATTATCCACAACATACACGTAGACACTTTTTCACAAGACGGTAAGGTGAAGTTCACAAGACACACTGAAAAAAGTCCACATTTTATTGAATATAAAAGTGTATAAATAGTATATATCATTTAGCTTTTAATTAAATTTTTTAAATATAATCATTTTACTGATTTGATTTTATTTGATTTTAATGTAGTTTGTCATTTAAAAATCATAAAAATGGCTAAATATTGCTATTATTCTGCTGTATTGCAGCTGGTGGCTCACATTATTTGGCTTGTCTTGAACAAACTGGTTGAAACGAACGAGGAAGCATGTCATTGGGATTTACGAAGACAGGATGGTGCAAAACTATTTTGGTTCCTTATGACTGTCCACAATGTAATTGAATTTCGATGGCTGGATACCAATGAGGCACTGATAGTCTACGATATGACCACTTATAATGGTCTTGCCACAAAAAACATAGCATGTATATTTGCAAAAATGCCCATATGTACTCATGAACTAAAATTTGATGAGATTCCCAATAAACCATGTAAAAAGTCATTCATCATAGCTAATTAGAATTGGAAGGACGATGATAAAATGTCAAAACAGTAGGAATATCTCATACCGTTTTTGGATAAAGTATGGTGGATGTTAATTTTGTAAGGCTCGACGGCACTTTTGCTGCTCAAACAGTAAATTTTCGTGAAATTCAAATCGCCCTTCTTTTAATTTGCAAGACAATTTGCGATATCATGGAGGGTGGTACGCTTGCACACGATGAGCGAAAAAGAAAGGTTTTAGGATTTCGGCTACATGGCAAAATTGAGGATGCTGATGGGTGAGAGGAAAAAGCTGCAGTTAATGCAAAACAAAAATCCTTGAAATACGGAAGCGCAGAAATGCTAGGATAGGAACAATTGCAAGTTAAAAAATTTACTGCCCAGTAGTTTTGAGACAGGATTTGCACTTTATCTTAAGGAAACCTTTGCTACACTTAATATATTATAAGTAAGCATGCAGTTGCAAAAAATGACCTTATTACTAAGTATTATGAAAGCGGCACGTTAGAAATTATTACTTCATTATAAGCATATAAACTAAACTTAATTTCTAATGTTGAATATTCAAAATTCTAGTGATATTTTGATAGCATAGTTTGAAAATTATTAGCATCCAATTTTATTTAATGTATTGATGGAGTGAATAATGATCAAATTATGTAGTGTGCATAACATTTGCATTTTTCAGTGAAATTTGAGTACCTCTGTTTAGTTATTCAGTTGTTAAGAGTTGTATTTTTTAAGTTAAATAGCATTCCCACTTGGCAAAAATATTTTTAACCGGAAGTTTTCTTCTGATAATGATTATCAAGCAAAGTTCTGCATGGACTCATGCAGCAACATGCTCCGGTTGTGTTGAAGTTAATGAATATTGTTCATTTATCACGTGGCAGTAGGAATGTGTTTAAGTTCATTGACTGCAGAGAAGGGAGTATTTTTTAACGCCAACAAACAGAACGACTTTAAAATCGTTAGTCACATGTTGAAACGCGCTCACTTCATTACATTTGCATGATGCAGTATACCCCTAGTTGCGTTCAAATGCATTCACACACTGCATTCTAAAAAAGGATCATTTGAGTCAAAACAAGTAATACTTTTCACTCCTTTTATTCCTAATCGCACGTCCCTGATTTGAAGCTCACAAATTATTTGACGAATGTGAAAATTTTTACGTTACCGACTACAAAGAAACAAAGAAAAGATTTTAAATTTAGTTTTTGCTCATCAGAAGTAACTAAATCAAAGATTTTGAGTTTGATAATAGCCACTAGTACTTGTTTACTATGAAATATTTGGTATAAGCCCACAAATTCTCTTTCAAAATTTCTTAAAACTTCGAAATACTTTTTGCATGTTACATGATAATATATCCTAACTGAAGAATTTCCCTTATTGCATATAGTCAGTTCATAATTTGCACAGTTCTGTGATTACACAGAAAATAGTATACTAGAGAGATATGTAATTTCAGCTATCCATTGAAGTGTCCTATGCCTCAGCCCGCTTTTCTTAGCTTACGTATCCTTTAAATTCCCTAACCAAGCGAAAAATTGCTTATATTGCTTAATTATAAACTTTGATTTGAATGCATAAAATCATAGAGGATGAGTCTGCATCACAAATCTGCATAGCAATATTTGGAATTAAAGTGTACTTATTTGCATTGTTCGCCCTAAATTTCTTTTTAATTGTCTTGTCTATCTTACGATTAGTAACGTTCTCTCATTCAACTCCAAGCAAAATTGTAGGACCGTTGTTTGTGTGCTTGTAAGAGCAAAAAGGAAAACTAGGCGAATAAGTGAAGAAAACTTTGTTCCAAGTTCCTAATTTATGTGTAACATATTCAAATCCCGGAAATCGACAACAACTAATTCCGGATATTTTTTGAGAATGTTGCAAAGCCAAATATAAAGGGGAAAGTTTTGTACATTTTGGATTCTTGGACCGGGCACTTAAAATTGGGCTGCCATGAAGACATAGGTCAGGAAACAGGCTTTGTGTCAAAGTCATTCTAAAGAATGGAGCTCCACATGCCAAGCCATTGGATGTATACTTCAACCGACAATATAAATACTTGATTAACCGTTTCAAAGAATATGCTAATCAACTGGAACGAGACTCGGGAAATCGCATTGACACATGGAAATTACATTCCTTGGCCCACTTTTACTTTCGGCTCCAAATTTTAATGAAATGATTCGAAACAACTGGAGAAAATCAGAATTGGTAAATCTAGAAGCTAACTGTTTTCATAACGTACGAATGATAAAGGAGAAGGACGATGAATCTGAATCCATACCGTGTGCCCCAAATCTCCGACCGGTGTTACTGAAGTTATGGCAGTTGCAGGGTTTTCCATCGTTTCCGAGTGGAAATGTATGGACATGAAAGCATTTGGAGCGTTGAGCGGAGGTAGGTAGATTTTGCAAATATAAACTTAACGAGCGTCCATAGTTTTAGTTCATGTAATTTTCCTCATTTAATGTTGATTGTTTTCAGAGAACGGGCAAAATTATTTACAGCCTTGGGGATGTCATCAACTTATCTCGAGAGATGCAGAACCTGAATGCCTGCCATTAAAAGATGGCTGCCTGATTTTGTAAAACGAGTTTCATCTGTACGCTGCGGCTCCATCACGTCTTCATGCCGCCACTGCCACTGTTGAGAGCAATTTCAAAGCAGGATTTATGGAGAAGCTGCAGTCTGACATCGGAGCTTCTTCTCTAGCTCGTCAAAAACCTTGAAGGTAAAAATCGTCTGCATGGACAAAAATTCAGTGAATGGAGAATAGATCTTTCAGCTGGGAATATCGCTGCTTTACTCACTGCTATGATGCTAAGACTAATTAAATGAGGCATTAAATTTTGAAATAATTTGATTCAAAGCTCGAAGTCCCGTGCCCATGGTAATGCTGTAGGGCAGTTCTGGAGCCATCCAGATTGAAGATCTGTACTCGGGCTCGGTCACCGTCCTCCTTCGATTCATTTATACGTTGACTCTGCATGAGGACTATATGAAAATTCAGCCTGGCGAGCAAAGAAGAAATGAACAAGGCCAAGCAGGATTTAGTCGTGAGGTTAGAGAATGATTGTTTCACCCCAGAAACAATACTGAATATTTTTGCTTGAAGTGGATCGCATTGAGTCATCATTTATTGTATGAATTTATGAATTTTAAAGTATTATGATAAAATGAGGTAGCTTTGTGTTCATGATTAATGCATTGCTTGAAATTTATGATAACATATTTTTATTTTATGCATATTTATGTTATTGTTGTGTTTTTTAAAACTTTCTAGCGTGAAAACTGATGCTTATCAGCTTTCTTAGAATTTAAATATCCAGTAAATTTATTAAGCATGCTAGTTACAATTCTTTATCATCCTCAGAATGTTCTTCATAACGGCATTGCAACGGAGGGGTCAAGTCTAAAACGATGTGCTCGGGTGGAAAGCGAACATTTCTAGACGTCTAAGAGACGGTAAACTTCCTTTCCTGGAGAATATTTGAAGTTGACTTCTATTAATAGTTATACTAAAACAGGCAACGGAAGCACTATCAATTCAAAATGCTGATGTTGTGAGACTGCTGTAAGGGAAAACAGGCCCTCCCAAATTGCTAACACATATGTGAGTGGTGATTCATGATTGATGTCACAAATTAAGTGTTTGCGGAAGATTCAAATCGGAAAATGAAAGAAATTACTAAAACTCTTCTTATAATGGAAGAGCCACTTGCCAGTACAATATTGGAAACGAACGTCATCAATTTATAATGTAGACTGACGGGGAGGTTGGTAACAGAAAATGTTCATGTAACGGTTGGTATTTAAGCAGTACTGATGAAGATAAATAAAAATACATCATTATATAAAATTGTGTTTCATCCATTTCAGACCAGCATGAAAACTATCCACAGTTTCTCTGAAATGTTCATTACCAGTTTGGGTTTAGCATTTTCAGTCCGCTCAGGAGTCCAATGCATGGGGTGGTTATCGACTTCCAAAGCATCTCCAACAGATCTTACCGACTCATATTACTTTCCATATGAATGCCTAACTTTTAATTTTCGTTCGAGCAGCACACAGTAATGAACGTGTGGGTAGTGCTGGTTTAGCTGAAACATAATTGATGCTCTGGACAGCAGACCAGCTCGCCTGCTTGCTCGTAAAGCATACAAACAAAGTCAATATTTTGCAATACATGGTGGTGCTTTGGAAGCCGTCAACAGATCATTAAATCATTTCCGTAAATTCGTATATCGATATGAGAGTGTTCCCATTAATGCTGAACGTTCAGTCAATTCTCCGTTTGTCATCGAGGATAAGTCCGAACTGACGTGAGTCAAGCTACATTTAATATTGAAAAACATATTTAAAAGTTTCTAGATAAAATAATAACGATTCGATTGTTTTGAATTCTCGAGATTGATGTCATCGAGAGTCTTGCAGCGTGCGGACCGGAGTTGCTTCGATACCTGGGCAAGCCAGGACATTACTCGCACGTCGTGCTTCTGGATGCCTGGTAGACAAAAAACCGCTGCTCAAAACCTACGCGACTCATCTATGAAGCGTTTGCTAAAGTAATAATGGAGCATAGTTATGTTAAATGGAAATAATATTCAAAGACGCTTCTCTCTGTTTTTAGTGTAACGAGAACACCATCATCATCGGTCATCGGAACACACCGGTCATCTCATTACTGCAGGGTATGATGAATGCAGTGATTCAACGGATCCGGGATTTACGTCACACTTATCTGAGGAAGATTCCTTCTGTTGTTGTCCCGCCCCTTTCCCTTCCAAACAACTTGGCGAATGCTTAGGTCGAGTTCCTCGTTTACCTATTTTTCCTTCAGCCTGATTCGACTGAGCGATTATTGAGAGCAGTGGACAGAGGCTCATATTATACGGCGGAATTCAAAGGCTGTCCGTACAATATATACGAATGGCCACATGAAAATGTGCAATTATCATTTCCTGTAGTCTATTGGGATGTGTCGCAGCATTTGCACCTGCAGCCTGGCAATAGCTTTCTGAACGTTGGGTCAGGCACAAGATAATTCTTCACATTATGTGTCTTGGTTTTCGGCATAAATGGGGTAAACCACGGAATTGAAGTGGTGCCTGAGAAGGTCGCCTGCCTGTAAATGTGTAACGGAAATCAACCTATACTAAGAAATTATTTTGACGATTTTTTAGTGGTGTTTAACATGGAGCTTTTGCCTCTATTCTCATTGCGATTGCAACCTAAAAGTCTTAAGAGTCTCTGCAGAACTCAAATCAAACCATGGTTTTTATTTAATGAGTTGGTAAAAATATGTAAATCTCCGGCAGTGTTTGTATTGCCAATAGATTTGCATAATGTACGTTGTCGTTCGAAAACTTGTCACATTATACCCGCCGGCCAGAAATTTTTCTCGTCATCAATTTTTGTAATTGTAGAGGATGGGTCCATTAGGTCGTGATTAGAAGGGGAACGAACTCCGCGGGTTGTATGTTCAATTTGTTCAGTGTCTAAGCTTCCCTCGTGGGCTTATATTTATCTGGCCTTTTCCGTAGTCTGATGCAAGCTTCTCAAGAGATACTTGAGTATAATCATAGTTTGTTGCAGCTGCTGTCGTGGTGAATTGGTTTTTATTCTTATTTGTTGAGCTTCACGAAAACTGAAAATGGACTGCGATTTCTTCTGCTCTGTCATTATAAGATGAATTTAGGTTAACTTTTGTAGCCACAATTTTCTCAAGAGTTGGCATCTTATTAGTTTTTATTAGTTAGTAGGATGATTTGAGAGAATTGGTTAAATTTTCTATGGGTCTGTTTCAGTATTTATAAATGTAATGCTATAAACTCATAGGTTAAGTGTACAAAAAATAGTTGAATTGGAAGAAATAGATATATAAGAGAAGATTTATATTGACCGTTAGATTTAAGAGAAGACCGGCGTGATCTTCTAAGGTCCTTTAGTCCACACTTGTATTTACATTTGAGGACAAACCACCCAAACATTGTAACTAAATACATATCGGTACGAGACATCAATGAAACGAATGATAATGTTTTTTGCAGGATCTTACCTTTCTATAATAATGTAGTAGATTATAACAAAGTATTCTTTGAAAATTTTTTACGTGAGGCTCATAATATATGTTAAGCTGGTGTTTTGTAACACAGAAAAATTGGATAAAATATTAAAATGAAAATTTTATGTAAATTAATATACCTAGACATTTTCTAAATAATCTTAAGAACCAAATATATGCCAAACTTTAATACTTTGTAGCAGCATTTTACCAAAAGATCTTCTGTTAACACACAAAATGGGACTTTTCCGAAAAGGTAAAATAATATACTTATATTTTATGATTTCTTAGTGCATATAGTAGCCATTACTATTACTTAATTATAAATCAAATAATAATTTTATGAATAATTTTTAATTTTTTTAATGTCCGATAAATAATATGTATCTGTAAAAAATTCAAATTTTTAATTACAGTCTGCCTGATGGGGACATAATAAAAACCAGTCGCTGAGTCCGGGTTTAAGTTATTACATTTGAAAATAGTTCATTAATTACAGAATAATATACATTTAATTCCATAAAAAGGAAACATGGAACCACCACCGAAAAAAAAAAGTTGTACTTTGGTGTAGAATTCATAAAAATAGTTACATAGAACCAACAAAACTCCTCCTATTTGATAACGGCTAAGGGATAGGACCTAACTCAACATAACCTAACCTGATGTCAGGTCACTACTCACGTTCCGTGAGTAGACCTCCTTGTTTTCATCTTCTGCCTCCTTCTGTACTGCTGCTTCTTCCTTCAGTTCTTTATTATCCTTCGTTGATTCTTCGTAATTGGGGTTATCTTAGTATTGAACATACTATGCTACGATACTATTTATTAACTTACCCAATTTTTAGGGATGATGGAGATGATAAAGATGGTTTTTCCTTTTCATCCTTCACATTTTCTTTTTCAAAGATTATGATAATTGAAATGACTCTGATAAGATGATGATAGTTTGATGACGATAATATGATATTGAAGACGATAAAGAAATACCTAAGGTGATTTGACAGCAGTAATGCCGACGACAGCTGCACGCGGCAAACGGCAGCTGCATTTTCATTTGATGCAGGAAAATGCATGCCGGCGTAGAACCTACGCATAAAAACTAATTTTTGCGAAACAAATTTCATATATTTGAAAAGTGTGCCACTAATCGATCCAGGGGAGCAGTATCTTATTCCCTACTATGGTGTCTTACTTTGATAATACATAAAACGATATCTTCATGCACAAGATAAGCCATATTTTGTTAAACGGTTAGAAATATTGTACCAGCTTTTAAAATCTTTTCTCCATAGTTCTTGTATAGTAACCAGAACCAGTATTAGTAATAACCTGAGAGAGGAAATATGCTAGAAAAGTGAGAAAATATGCACTCAAATATGCTCGAAAAAATGGCAAAATAGGACATAAAATAGGACACATATTTGCCAGTTTGTTAGCTAGTTTTAAGCAAAATTGGACAATTTTTTCTAACTTCTGTTCAATATGCACTTTCTTAGAAATATTTATTCACATATACCAGGACACACTATAATTTTATACACATAATTTATATACATACATTAATTTGTGCAGATATAAAAATACTCATAAAACTTTCTTGAAAGTGTGTCACATTTTTAGTTAAAATATGACAAAAATGAGCTAAAATAGGACAAGATATGCACAAACATATCTAAAATATGCAAAAAATATCTAAAATATGCAAAAAATATCTAAAATATGCAAAAAATATCTAAAATATGCAAAAAATATCTAAAATATGCATGTTATAGGACATAGGACAAAAAATCTAAAATATGACAAAATATAAAAAATATGCATGTTATAGGACATAGGACAAAAAATCTAAAATATGACAAAATATAAAAAATATGCAAGCATAAAACGATTTATTTCTATATCATTCGTTCACTTGTCAAGACATTTTGTGATAGGTAAAGTAATGAAGAATAGGACAAATCCTAATTCCTCTTTCTCTGGCTATAAAATTAAAATCTTAATTTACCGGGACCCTAAACTTTGATGAAATATTTCTGTTTTTGCAAACAAATCAGAAATTAAGAAGTCGTTTTCACAGCACTAGTTTTTATATGGAGTTGCGCAGTTAGAAAGGAAGATTATGGCATTTTTTCATTCCTAAAAATTAACGTGCATCCATGTTATGCTTACTTCAATTTAAAATGTATTTATAATTAGCAAGCAGTAAAAACTACGTAGGAAACTACTACAAATAGAATTGGTAGCTACTCATTTTAAGTGGTGTCTCCACAATTTGAAGGAAACTATACCAGCAGTACGATTTTTTTGCTAATCTACAGCAAAGTATAGTGCCTCTATGAATTCCCCAATATGGAAGGTTTCACCAATTTGGTTTTTGGTACCGGTTGGAGGTCCATTTACATTTCACCAAAATGGTTTTTCACCAACCTGACGCATTCCCGATGACCCACCAATTCCTGCAAGTTCTCATGCTTTCTCCTCACATTCAGCCAAGAATCACCACCACCTAATACCTTACTTCGAGTATAGTCTGCTTAAGTGAATACTTAAAGGCCAGCCACTCATTTGATTCAATTATTATTTTCCGGGCTTGAGCTTCGAACATAATTTAATTCGATGAAAAAAGTGAAATTGAGTTTGAAAGAGAAATCGGATAGTAGATTCACTTATTTTATACGGCGTCTTGCCATTCAATCATCTATCGAGATGCTGGAATCGATCTGAGGAATGTTAGAATAATATGAATTCTCACAATTACATGTTCTCATAATGCAGATTTTCATAACGGTAAATTCTCATAACGAACTAATTCTTACAATACCTCATTCGCATAAAGTGTTAATTCTCATAAAATGTATTCTCATAATAATCTTTTTGTACCTGTAAATTTTGGTAGTTCCAAATTTAAAAAATGTTGGAAAGGATGGGAAAGCAAAAAAATCATCATCTTATTCTCAAATCATTCTCCCTAAAAGTGGCATCCTCATTCTTACGGTCATGGTGTCAACCTTACCTGTTTGGCGGAACTTAAATCGGAACATTATCTCGGTGCGTTTGAAGTTTTGCGAGTGGAACCATAAGAAAGTGAGATGAGAAGGAAAATAACTATTTTGCGAGTAATTAGGAAAGCTGAGTGTGCACTAAACTGGTTCTTACATGAGGATGGCGAAAATAAAAAAAAATTTTTGTGACGTTAGCGAGGATTATAGCCAGGCGTGATTAATGAAATGGGACAAACTGTGTACTTATCCAGGTGGCTGTAGATGGCGAAAATGTAGTTTTCTGCGAATTTACTTATGAAATAAGTATGGAAAACTGAATCATGATTTGATTTTAAAGCATCAATTTTCAAACAACTTAAGATGAATAAAGCATATATTTTTTTGTCCTTAATGTCTCCCTTCAACCTAGGCAACGACATATAGGCATTCTACAGCAGAACTTTTACTGTTTATTTTTGCGACTTGCCGTTCCGAAATATTTCGCACTGAAAACAGGAGGGGAGAGTGAATGGGGGATCAGTTAATGGAAAAATGTTATTGCGAGGATGAATGAAGGAGTGAAAAGGAAAAAGGGAAAGCATGTTCCCACTCGGACTCAGTGTCTATTTTACCTCGGCTGGTGCACCATCCACATTTTCACAGAATATCACACGCGTAAAAGTACCATCTCGCAGAGCTTCACTATTGAAGACAAATATCAGTATCAGTTTGGCGAAAGTGGAAAGTTTCGTGTTGCCCCAACTACTTTTTTGAGGCTCTAGATGTAGGCAGTTTATATTAGCTTTGACACTGGTGTCTTTATAATGATTAAGGCCATCAAACATCAGCGTCCTCGTCGTCTTTCTTCAACTTTCTCCTCTGCTCATGCATGACAAATTACACCTCGTAATTTCCGGAAATACCAGGAAGCGGTGTACGAAGACACGAAATTAAAAATGTGGGCAAAAGCGGCAGACAAAAGGAGGACAACGAGAATTGCTACCAATTACAGAGAACTTAAAATTGTGTCTAAATACTTGGCTTTGTGAAGCTAACACAAGCTGAAATTTTTTTTTTCAGTCCAGAAAATTCATGCAACTATTCATGAATCTCTTTCCGGAATATTGTAAATGTTCGTAATTATTTACATAAACTTAATTCTAAACGTACTTTGCAAGGGTTCGTAGGTGCCCTCTCATTTGGACTGGATTTAATTGATTTTTGGATGCTGAAGTGCACAATTGTATAGACAGCAAGCTAAAAAGATAAACGTTGGAGGATTTTATGCGATTAATATTTTCATACAGCCATGCGGGAGGGAATTCATATTACTTGGTGCATCATTTACATTTGCACTGTCAAGAGACTGGGATAAAGCCAGAGAAATGAAACAAATAATTCTCGTATTATATGAAAAATGGTGAAGTTTGTGTGCCAACTCAAAATTCTGAATGAGTGAACTATTTCATCCTATTGTCATTTGCATGCCCACACAATAGACAATGGCAACAAAACTGTGAAAATTTTTCTGCACTATCAATAACAGTACAGAAAAAAATAATGGCGTGTCCTAAAATGACAGAAATGCATTGAAGCGGACATTGCAAAGTAACCTACGTAGTATGGGACCAGATCCAAACAGGATACTAGATTCAAAGATATGAGGATGAACAAATACGACTGGCATAAAATTATTGATATTTCTAGTGGAATTATACTCTGATATTTTGGAATCCGTTTAAAAATGTTTAGCTACCATGATGACAGCTTAAAGCACGCGAAACGAATAAGTTGTCATGACTCGTAAAAACTCAAGTGAAAGTATGCATCAAAATGAAGTTGTATCCACCTGAGAATATCATATTTTTAAGGAACTAAATTAAGAGGAAAGCAGTAAATTCAAGGACATGAGAAATAACAAATATATTTGGATTCAAGTTATTAAAAATTTTCGTGGTATTCGGATGTTTTGGAATCCCTTTATAAGTGTTTAGGTATCAGGATATCAACTTATAACCTGCAAAATGAGTACATAATCATGAATTATAAAACAAAAATTGAAAGTACTTTATGCATGCATGAAGATATTTTCTATCTGAACATATTTGTATTTGTTGATTTGCAAAAATGTATGGGAGTGCACACTTATATACTTTCACTCTACTCTGAATTTTGTATGCTAAATGGAGTTTAAAGTGGCTTAAAGTCTAACAAGTTGCTATAAGGCATTTTCTGCATTACGGCATTCTATTTGAAATATTATGCATCAAAATAAGTTTTGAATACGGAATAACCAAAGTAGAACTGGAGTTTCAGATATTGTTTTGAGCAATGCAACTTTCTTTGTTGATGGGAAAGTCAAGCTTAGAGACACAGTTGTGAAAAATTGAAAACATTCGAGCCTGGAAAGGCATGGCACAACTTTACCGTCCATAAACAATCGGAAATTTTCTCAGCTAGACCAAATCGCAAAATATTTAAGCACTTAATCATATTAAATATTTTGAAATAATATCCCATTTGTATGCATAGAACCCCAGGTGCAAAAAATTATGAGCACCCGGACTTCTGTGTCAATGCACTTTTTAAGCCGGCAATTTTAACAAATTGCAAGAGCACCAAAGAATTATGCAATAAAATATGTTCAGACTGGAAGAATTGCAACAGCAGCAATTTTTATTTTAAAGAATCTGTTCAACAGCCTCTTAAACATCAAACAAAATCTAACGACAGGGAGATATTTTCCCAAATTTAAGTTGAAACACTGACACAGCAGTGCTTAACCCAGTTTGCAAGATAGTCTACGATATTTTCATAGCTGACAACACATATTTAACTTCAAACCATTTTTACATATTCAGATATAAAAGGTGATAAAAAGAAGAGTCCAGACTCGGGCCTGTGAGTTGGCCGACCATTTTCTAAATTCATCACCGTAATGGTGATTGGAATGGCTCTATGGATTTGCTCAATCGTCTTCAAATTCGGTTTTTTGCTAAGCAAGTATGATAGCTCCTGATTATCATGATAAACCATAATTTTAAGTGGGTATGGTAAAACTCAAAATTTCCAAGCTTAAACTTTTCTTTTTTTATGTGGGGTAACCGACTTAATTAATAACAATATTGTCAACCGGAACGTGAGTGAACTTTTGGATAACCTTCTACGAGGATACGACAACAGCATCAGGCCAGACTTTGGAGGTAAAAATGTTCACATGTTCTTGGGTTTTCATTGAATAAGCTTTTTAATGCCACATATAAGTATGAACTTTACAGGTTTGGCTTATAACATTGAATTTAATATAATGGAATGGAATACAATTACTTACCTAAGTATAGCAGCTTTAGGCTCAGTGACATACATTGTACAAAATGCCTCTAGAAATGTCATTGTCCCTTAGAACATGAAACCAAGAATTTCTTCCACAACATTCCTAAATTATGGCACACCACAATGCAGATTAAGTAGCCACCGGTGAAAGTAGGCACGTTCCACTTCAGTTCAGAGTCAGGAGAATTTTTTCGAACAATTCACACGATTTACATTATCATGCCCCCATCATTACTACTTTCCCCAATGCAACCAGCAACTTTACCTTAATCCACTAAACAGCCATGAATCCATTAGCTATCGACTCAAGAAATTTAAAAAAACACTATCCATTCCTTAAAGGTCCTTTCTCTTGCTTTCTCCACATATGCATCGGAAAATCACCACCACTAAGCCGGTTCTTGCTAGTGTTGATCCATTTAAGTAAACAGTCAACCTCTTATTATTTCCAACTATTAATCTCTGAGTCTGAAATGAGATTCCAACACAATAAAAATCCAGCAAGAAGTTAAGAAGAGGAAGTGCATAAGATATTTTGAAGGGCCCTTTTACCGCTCATTTATCTATCAATATTATGCAGGTATCATTGTCAGAAACTCTTTTGCGTGCCACACCACCTCAGCCAAAAGATGAATTAAAATCTCGTTAACATTTACATACGCTAACAGAAGCCAAACAATAAAAAGTGATTTCATGCATTTGGAATTAAATTTTGTGACTCATCTAAAATTTGGGAACTTCAAAATGTTTCGCTGGTATCCTTCTTCATTGCAGGCATATTTGTATTTTCCTGAACTCTTGATCTTCATCTTGTCTAAATTTATAGTCAATCTTCCTTTCTCATTGGAATAATGATGAATATGACTGAAGTTTGTTCCTAAATAGAAAAACGTACTTGATTAGTAGTAGAGGAGAAGGCACTTGAATTGGAAAAGATTGAATAAAAAAGTGAGTTCAGGGTGGCTTTCAAATTATTTTCTGAATGCTTTTTCTATCCAATTTTATGTCATTTGCGCATTCAGTACTTCGTTTGTAAAAGGAGTCTGGAGGAAAAAAGGACAGAAGCGTAAAAACCACCATTATTTCTTCCATTCAAAATTGCAGGCCAGGCTGATTCACGTGGCCTAAATCAGCGCGTCCAAAAAAGTTAAATATAAAGACCGGTTAGTGTTAGGTAAAGTTCTTCGTGGTTCTTGTTTACGGGAGTGAAAATTCGGAGAAAGTGAGCTGAAAATAGAAAGTTTTCCTTTGGACCCAAATTCCAAATTCTCTTCGTGCTATTTGCATTTCTATTAAGTTACTTGCGATACTTGTTTCTCATGTACTCATACTTTCTGGTTCATCATGCCCGTCAAATGCGATAAACATTGATGATCTTCACATGGAAATCAATCACTTTCTTGAACTTCTGATGTTCATCTTGCCTTTTGCCTTGCATTCTTGAAAAAAATGAGTTTAGCAAGGAAGAAAGTTAATGATTGCAAGGAGTCGTTTGTTAAAAAAATTGAATTTCTCTCATGCTTAGCAACAAATTGGTTTAATTGTGAGAATTTTTTGTGTGGCAACAAGGAAAACTGCCCATAAATTCTAATATTACCGTGGACTTTTCATGTCAAACTGAATGAAATTGCAAAAACACTCCTTTGAATGTTTTTAGTCCTTTGAAAACTTTAAAACAAGTGATCTCTTGAACTAGAAAATCCCGTATGTCACAACTAGCATCTCACATTTGCATTTTGAAAGTTTCCGTTCCACTTTCAAATTTTTTCCCGACTCGTCTTAGGTATATTTTTTGCGCATTGAAGGAACCCCACCTAAAAACTTAGACTTTTTCTAAGTTCCAGTCAAGATTCAAATTCAATGTGCCTAAAAATATGAAAACATGCTTATTCATGTACGAAATAAATGCTTCAAATATGCTGGTGTGCAAATGTAAAGAATAAATACATAATATGGTCATTATTTATAGCATACATTGGCAGTTTTCATTTAGTACTAGTTTTTTATAGATAGCTTAGTAATATTTTTGCAGAATTTTTTGATTGAAGTAAACAGTAAATACAAGGTTTGATCATAAAACATCAAATATTGCCTACTTAACGAAGACAATTGTTTTTTGGTAACTCTGCGAGCTTTTTCCCAAGCACATAAGCCCTACCTTTGAATTATTGTAGCTTTTATAAACTTTTATGTCAGCCACTTTGAGTCCGCCGTGATTATGGTTAATGAAAGAATTAAGCTTCAGCATAACTAAGCTTATTTAAGCTTCTACTGCAAATATCACATGGCGAATAAAAAATTGCAGTTTTGTAAAAGCCATAATGTTTTCCATAAATTTAAAAATGCGAATACATGAATTATTCAGTTATAAAATGCAATAAGCTGAAATTGATTTAACCGAAAAAATTAGACTTATGAATTAATGATGACTAAATTTGTTCGAATTCAAATAAGGCATTGTTCTAGTAGGAATCATTAGGCTTAGGACCCATGTTATGCTCGCATATTGGTAGACAAAACATTCTGTAATGTAAAGTTCAAATTTCAGAACACCACCCTCTGTAATATATTGAATTACATTCTGTTTTAAAGTCATATTACTTTTTCTGCTAGGCTAACATGGAAAAAAATTTAAATTTTTAAGATGAAATGACCCATTTTTAGGTGCTAAGTTACCGTAGATTTTTCCACCTAAAAACGACGATTCGGGGGATGATAAACTAGACGAAGTGGAATTCTTTTTAGTTTAGCGGGTAAGAAATCTTCTCCTTAAGGAAACCAGTGAAGGTAAAAACGACAGAAAGATCATCCCTCCTGCCATTCAAAATTGAGAGTAACCATCATGATGCATAGTATAAATCAGGGCGTGTGAATAAAGTTAAACTAGGAGGGTGGTTGTGGTTTTTGCTAGCGTCAGAGCAAAGTAAGAGAAATAGTGAAAGTAAGGTAAGAGGGGAAAGTTTACTTCTCTACCAAAAATTCATTCATAATATTTACATTTATATGAAGATACTTGCGATATTTATTTTTGTTTAGTCATGAATTCCTAGCTGGCTTACTAAATACACACTCTGTAACAAAAAAAGCTATAAATTTTATAACATTTTTATTTAACCACGAACCGTGAATTAGTGCAAGAACAATGTTACTGGACATTTGATAAACCTATGCTTAAACAACCCACTCTGAATGAACGAAAATACATATTGTTTTTCAGAGAACATTTGACATTGGCAAGCTTCTGTGCCATTGCATAGATGTTGGCCGTACCAATTCGTAAAATTTTGAAAGTTGACACCAGAAACAAATTGAGAATGACAAGTTACATTTTTCCGTTAGTTGTCCATGATTTTATAGAAGCAGGGAAAATTTTGAGAGTCATACAGCTAAATTCTAAGAAAATGAATTTGTTTGGTGGTTCTGTGTACGCTGCATTGAAAACATGAGATTTCCGATTTTGCTCAATTCCGAGCTGTTCCATAACTTTATTTTGATCATCTAAGATGTTCAGAACTTAGGTTAAATAATTTGAAGAATGGAAAACTGAATCATATTTTGAATTTGAAGCATTTGTTCTAAAGCAGCTTACAATGAATGAAGCAATTATTTAATTTTTTGTCTTTAAGCTCTTCCTTCAATCTAGTCAACAACATATAGGCATGCTACAACAGCACTTTTACTGTTTCTTTTCCAACTTGTCGTTCCGAGATATTTCCCAGGGAAAACTGGAGTGGAGACTGAATTGCGGATCAGTTCGTGGGAAAAGGGTTGAAGCGACGATGAATGAAAGTTAAAACCGAGAGGAAAAAGAGAAAGTTTTCTCCTACTTGGGCTCAGTGTCTGGTTCACCTCAGCCCGTGCAGCATCCACATTTTCACGGAATACCATCCTACATGGCTTCACTATCGAAGACTACACTACACTTTCAGCACTTTCAACATCAGTAAGGCGAAAGGGGAGACCATTGTGAAAAGTGAAAGTCTCGAGTTGCCCCAAATAATTTTGGAGGCTCAAGATTTAGGCAGCTTATATTAGCTCTGACACTGGTGTCTTCATAAAACTTCTGTGGTTACTTTCCAATGAACGTTGTTACGGGCTTTGCTGTAGTGGCAGGCTGGAATAAACTCAAAAAAATTGAAAATGAAAGAGAAATTGAGATACAGATTAACCTAAGAGTAAAAGCAAACTTTTCTGTGTTAACAATTGACGATTACGATTCTCTTTACGGCTTTTATGTGATATTTTAGCTGGAGTGTTCAGCGAATTATAATATCAAATTCCCTGATTGTTTGATTTGCCTGGAGACGAGACTCGAGTAATGTGCGTTTCTGTTTTCACCACTTTCCCGCCATAATGGTTAAGGTCATGAACCAGTGTCCTCGTCTTCCGTCATCAACTTTCTCCTCTGCTCATGCATGACAAATTACATCTCATTATTTCCGGGAATGCTAGGGAAGCGGCGTACAAAAACACGAAATTAATTATGTGGGCAGAAGAGGCAAACAGGAGGCTATTAGAATTGCTATTCATTACATGGAACATAAAAGTGTGTGTTTACAAACTTGGATTTGTGAAGCTTACGCGAGCAGAAATTTTCCCAGGCCAGAAAATTCATGCAGCCATTCATGAATACTGAATAGATTTCCGAAATATTCTGAATGCTTGTACATAAATAATTAGATAGATATAATTGATTTTTGGATGTCGAAGTGCACCATAGAAGGCAAGCGGAAATGATAGACATCAGAGGATTTTAAGAGATTAATATTTGGATACAGCTACGTGGAAGGAAATTCGTATAACTTTGTGCACCATTTTCATTTGCTCTGTCAAGCGACTAGGAGAAAGCCCGAGAAATGAAACAAGTGATTCTCGGATTACATGAGAAAAGGGCAGAGTGTGTGGGCAAACTCAAAATTCTGAATGAGTGAACTAATTGATCCTGTTGTCATTTACGTCAACTGCATATCTGCACACTACTCAATAGAAAAAACGGTGAAATCTGTTCTACACTAACAGTAACAGTACGACAGAATATTATGACATCATTTATAACGACTGAAATGCATTGAAGGAGATATTTTAAAGCAATCTACGGAGTATGGGATCAAAATTAAAAACAATTATGGATTCAGCAAAGATATGAGCATGAACAGAGACGGTTGGAATGAAATTATTGATATTTTCGTGGAATTCCAGTCGGATATTTTGGAATCCGTTTAAAAGTGTTCAGCTATCACGATGACAGCTTAAAGCAAGCGAAACGAGTAAGTTGTCATGTCTAGTAAACAATGAAGCGAAAGTTGTTTCTACCTGGGTATATCTGCATGCTCTATTGATTTGCTAAAAACTTTGTGAGTGGAAATTAATATACTTTCACTCTACTTCCTTTTTTGCATGCTAAATGGAATTTGAAGTGGCTCAGCGTTTAGCTAGTTGCTACGAGGCATTTTCTGCATTACGGTATTTTCTTTGAAAAATTATGCATCAAGATAAGTATTGAATAGGGAATAAGGATAGTAGAACTGAAGCTACCGATATTAATTTGAACAATGCAATTTTCTTTGTCGATGGGAAATTTATCATTGAAAAGACGGTGGGCCGTAAAGAAAATGAAAAGAGTGGGAAAATGCAATGCTGAGTAAATAGGAAGTGAATGGAAGAAGCAAAAAGTTAACAGCTAAGACAAGTTTAGAGACTAAATTGTAAAAAATTGAATGCATTTGAGCATAGGAAAGGACATGGAACAATTTAACCGTCCAAGCACAACCGGAAATTTTCTCATCTAGACCAAATCGCAAATAATTCACCACTTTTAATAATATTTTATGATTTGACATAATATACAATTCGTATGCATAGAACCCCGGGTGCAAAACCGTAAACAGGAGCACCTGGACTTCTGTGTCAATTCTCTTTTAAAACAGATAATTTTAACAAAATGGCAAAGGCAAAAGCAACGAGAAAGTTATAAAATAGATAAATATTTTCACACTAGAACAATTGCTGCAGCAGCCATTTTCATTTTTAACAATCGGTTCAACGGCCTCTAGCTCTCTACACACATAAAACAAAATCTAGTGCCGACAAATCTTTGCCCAGATTCAAGGTGAAGCGCAGGCACAGCGACAAACTATTGTTCCAAGATAGTATGTTTTTTACATAGCTGACAAAAGAAACTTAACTTCAAAACATTTTACATATTTCAGGTATATAAAGTAATAAAAAAGAAGAGTCAAGACAAAGGGCTGTGAGTTGGCAGACCATTTTCTAAACTCATCACCGTAATGGTGATTCGAATGGCTCTATGGATTTGCTCAATCGTCTTCACCTTCAGTTTTCTGCAAAGCAAGTAAGTTGGCACATAATAAGCCATAATTTTCAAGTGGGTATTACAGATCTTTAAGTTTTCAAAGCTTTTAAGTCTATTTTTCATTTTTCCAGTATGGTGACCGGCATAATTAATAATAATATTGTCAACCGGAACGTGAGTGAACTTCTGGATAACCTTCTACGAGGATACGACAACAGCATCCGGCCAGATTTTGGAGGTAAATATCTTCTCATGTGCTCATAGTTTTCATT